>JAMKCH010063674.1:0-12211 GCA_023653785.1 Ophioderma brevispina
GGCGCGTTCTTAGACATGTCCTAGCAACATTAGAGTTTCTCGCGATTTTGCGAACGCTTTACAAATTCGCGTAACTGCAGATAGGGAAAATCGCTCATGAATTTTTGCGACGCTAAAATCGCAAACGAATGCACAATTGCTCATCTCCGAGTTTATTTAAAGGAGGGGAGCAGGAGAGAGGAGGGAGTGGAGAGTCGGCTTGCGCGTACTCCTTAAAACCAAATCATATGCCAACACCTTAATCAATTCCATGTCAAATCATTTTTGCATATACAGTTCCAAAAATTATTTAGCATTGTTTACACAAACTATCAGTATAATTAGCTCTATTGAATACATAACTACTGCATTTGCAAAAATAAACCCACCACAAAATAACAGCTTATACAGATTAAAGGCAAATAACGCAACAAAAGTAACGCTTTTAAATATTTCTATACAAATTTTGCAATGAAACAGCTTTTAAAATGTTAAGAGATGGCCTTGCTTTTGGTTGCTATTCGTTGGCAATGGTTGAAATTATGGCTTACTGTTTTTGCTCGAAACGCAACGAAACAACTCCCTTGGATTACAACCTTTATTTGTTATGTACGGTATGCATGCTGACGGATAAAGGCCCGTCAATCCTGGGAGTTTCTGTTTTCGTTTTGTTTCGCAAAAATACAGTAAGCCGATTAATTGCAAATCACAAACACTTTGAGCTTCGGCTTTAATTCGACCATTTATTTTTTAAAGGGGGATGCCCCCCACAGCTTTGTTTGACACATCAATTGTCTCTTATTTTTAGCACAATTTTAAGCAGTGACAACCAGTTTTGAACAACTGATGTAAGGTAATGATGGTACATATAGCGCCCTCTATATCCTCATTCTCCATAGAAAGACGTACTAGATTTTTAGGAAAAACATATTTGCCCGCATCGAAATATTGAGCATGTTATGTACACTGGTACTGAATTTGGATACAAATAGACTACTCAAGCAGGCCGCAAAATAACCGACGCCGACGGCAATGCCATCGTGCCCTAGCCGTTGCTGTGATGCCCCTTAAACACAAAAAATCGAAGCAGCTACTGCCGCGCCCCTTTCATTCGATTGCCGTGGTGCCCTTTTCTGTTTTCAAAGACTGCTGACTGCCGAATTTTGCACCTCCCCGAAAATGCAAATTCTTTGCAATTCTTTTTCCGACTTGAATTCATTCATGAAATTCATCCGAACACATTAACATCTTTTTAAAATGACATCCCCGAATGTTTTAATGCGATAAGCCGTTAAAATGGCCCAAACGCCCTGGGAATCTACACACGCTAGTGAAGCTAGGCGCTGCCATTGTTTTGGTAGAGCCCTGATCATCCCTCTTCTATATTGGCAGCACCATACCCCAGTACGATTCGCAATTTTGTCCGTTTTTTTGTCCCATAATGAAAAAAAACTGATAAGTAACGGTTCAGAATATCTCGAGCAACTTTTAAAAAATACAGAAATCGATTCCAAAAAATTAAATAATTCACCAGGAAAAGTCCTTAGATATTGACCATAATTTCTGAAATTTTATCAATAATCACCCTACCTTTGAATGAAATTGTTTTCCCTTAACATTGGCAGAAACTTTACAAATTGGAAGCCAACATCAATTGATTAAAAACCCGACTTTTTGCTGGGTCGGGGGCCGGACACCTGGGGGTGGTGTCAGCGACTGTCCGTAGGCATTTGTGTTTCGTGGCTGGTTCCGATTGATACCCTATTGAATGTTGGATGGTTCATCAAGTGTCCAGGTGTGTGTGGGGGGGGGGTATGAGTGGGTGTATTGGTGTAAAGGAACTGGGGCTGTTTGTTGTGAGTTCCGCGCGGGTCGCGGGTCCGGAGTATTATTCAACAGCACGGTGGGGGCACCGGGCTTGGCTGAGGGGGAAAGGGGTAATCAATGGCAAGCAGTTTGTCTTTATTTTAATATATTTCTACACTTTTTATATTTAACTCACTCTGAATTCAAATTTGACGGCTATTTTACGTTATAACTCAAAGTCATTGTTTTTCTTCTCATATATTACTGCATTGACGCAGTAAAATGACTAGTTAAAGCCATATTAGCACCTTTTTTGAAGAGCGGCCCCAATTTTCAAAATCTTGATATTGTTGCACCGTGTACGTTGGTAATTGTCCTAGGTCCCTATACTGCGAACGAGAATGTTAAAAAATGGCGTATTTTATCACAAAAATAGGCGATTTTGTACCGTACTGACCCGAGAATAGTCCCATGCTCGATTATTATCCCACCCCAGTTTTGAAAGAATCTCAGAGAATAGTAGAAAATCCTATTATAATCCCGCCAGACGTGTTTTGCTTGGAAGGCACTTTTGTTTACAATCATTTCTGTTTTGGTAGTATTTTCTTGTGATTTTCTTACAAATTAATTAGTGTTCAGGCTGTAAGTTCATTTACAGATCTTTGTTTGATCACACACACCTCATTTAAACTTGAAACTATTTTTGGGAATATTAGCTCTGAAAGGCGAAATGCTGATGCTTGTGTGTTTCTGAGGGTGGAGATCCCATTATAATCCACCCCCTAAATTCAAGCTAATTTCAGCTTAAAACAGTTGGACTATCCTAGGGTCAGTACAGTAATTAGAATGGGGATCCCAGATTGGACTCAACGACAGAGCTGGAAATGCTACTTCTATGTCCGTCCATGATGTGATGTCCACCTCGAGAAAAAAACCTCTAACTTGCGGCCCTGAACTATCAAACAACTAGTGGAAGCTAACCAGTACATGGCGCTATTTCCCGTAATTTCAACATTGGTAAAGGCCGTTTTTTTGTTTTCCAGAGCAGCCGGTGTATTATTATCGGGAGATCCCCCGATGATAATTAGTCTAGTACAAATTCCTCGGTTGTGACACATAGACATTTTCGAGCTTAACCATTCCACAGGTAATAGGGTACTAGCCAGTTACCAATCAATCGTGTAAAATCTCCAATTTTTTGAAAATTGGGGGCAGCTTTCAAAAAAATGTGCTAATATTGCTTTAATGAAAAAGTTGTGAGTGTCTCCTGAAGGGCCTCACAATCCACTATCATGAAACTTATAATCAAACTTATTCGTATGATTTTACTCTCAATATATTTTTTTGTCCTCCTCTTAAAGTAAAATACTGAAAGCTTGAATAGATTATCGCTAGATCCTTGCCTCTGATAAGGTGACCACCTAACTGCCCGATAGAGCTTTGTTGCAGGTTTGGATCCAACAGTCCACTTACTTCAAGGCCTTCCATCAGTGTAAACTGGCTTATGGACTTAAAAAAAATTCATATTCATAGATTTACTCTCAATATATTTTTTTGTCTATCTGTAGTAAAAAATATAGATCCTTGCCTCTGATAAGCTCCTAGGTGACCACCTAACTGCCCAGTATGGAGCTTTGTTGCAGGTTTGGGTCCAAAAGTCCACTTAGCTTCAAGTGCCTTCCAATGCAGGCAGACTGGCCTTTGATCTTAACAAAATCATTTCCGGTTCAAAAAAAACTGAAAAAATGCCTTTATGCCCTGTTTTCCGTGTTTGACAATTGCATTGATGCCCTTTCCAATTGCCTGAATTGCCTCATGCCCTTGCAATTGAAGGCAATTTTTTATTTGCCCTTAAAACCGCTTGCCCACACTGTCCTTATTTTGCACCCTGCTACTCAGCAGTGAAATATATAGAACTAATACTTGAATAAGCAGTGGTTTCCCTAAAGAAATTCCCAAAAAGAGCAGAGTGAGTGGGTTTGTATGAGTGAATTTGAAAATGCAAAGCCAATTTTTAAATCAAATATGTTGAGTTACAGGAAACATGCATTTTTTTAGTGGAAAGTGTTACCACAGGAGATTTCTTGAGCACGTCTGCTAGCATTGTCCTTTCCATTTTTTGTCAAAATCAAATTTTAACATGAAGGTAATTACGAGGTCCGGCTTTATGGTGTTATTGAAGCTAGCACTTAATCGTGGCTCCCTGATCATTTGTGAGCTTATTGTTTGACCAATTTCAGCCATTTAAGTCCTAATTGAAATTGCTCATGGGTGTTAGTCTTCACAATTCTTTCTGTGGACATGTTAAAGAGTTAGAAATTGTCAATAAAATCTTCTAATTCTATGCAGTGGAAGTCAACAACTCAAAATCTTAACTTGCAAAAAGGCGATGAAGGGTTCAGTATTAACAACCTATTTGCACACTTGACTTCCTCGTGGGCCCAAACCATTCAGAAAACAAAAAAAAAAAAAAACAGACATTGATTGAATATTTACATTCATTCTCTTATCTTACCCAGATTACGTCTTTGAAAGTCTTTGGGTATGGCTGCAATATCAAGAGCACCTTACTTCCCCTATCCATCCCCCCACAGAGTCATATAATGGTAAAAATATATGGTTCTGATTGTCTACACTTACGTAAAATGATGAACACGCAATTTATGTGGAACGAGAATTCCAAAATAAGAATTGTTGGCTAGCAGGCAGAAGACAGCAGTGATGTTCACTTTTGCAACTAAACTCGCCCTTCATTTCATCACTGTTGGTAATCTTATCCTATTTAGGCACTACAGCTCTCAACACTGATAGTAATAGGTTCGGATGATGTTTTGTAATACCAACCTTTCTACAAATGAATTCACCTGTTTGTCCACAATAAACCTTCCAAACGTTCTTTCTCGGTAGGGTGGTCTACAACCGATCCGTTAAATTTGAGAGAATTCATATCCTAAAAAAATATCCTCCTTTCACTATAATATTTCTGAGACTAATCGCATATCACTCTTTATGGTCCCTTTTACAACACAGATTACTCCTTAGAAGATTTTTTTATTGCTACAACAATATCAAGAGCACACACCTGCCATATTCCCCCCACAGAGCATATAAGGTAAAATATATAATGGTTCTGATTGTCTACTACGTTAAGAATGATAGAACACCAATTTAGGTGAACTAGAATTCCAAAATAAGATTGCTTTACCAAGGGGGGGGGCAGGCATGTGAGCAGCAGTGATGTCATTTTGCCAATAAACTCTGCCTTCATTTTCTAACTGTTGTAAGCTTATCCATTTAGGCACTTACAGCTCAAAACACTGTAGTAATGTTCGGGATGATTGTGGTGAATACAACCACTGTCTACCATGAATGCACCTGTTTGTCCAATAACCTTCCAAAGTTCTCGGTAGGTGGTCTACAACCGATCCAGTGAAATTTGAGAGACGTCATATCCTAAAAAAATATCCTCCTGTCACTAATATTTAATAGAAAGACTAATCTCAATCACTCATTTATGTACTGTTTAGCACATATTACTCCTTCGAAAAGATTTTGGTTCTTGCACAATATCAAGAGCACATCACTGCCACTATCCACCACGAGCACGTAATGGTAAAATATGGGATTGTTCCGTAACCTGACCCTCGACCCACTATTTGCCTGACACCTTTTTGAATTCGGAAACTTAACGGAATAAACATGTTCTTTATTCCGTGAAGGTTTCCCAATTCATAACTGGTGTCGATGTTCATTTACGAAACTTCTGTAAAATATAGAATGGTTCTGATGGTCTACTACTTTATGATGATTAAACCAATTATGTGGACAAGAATTTCCAAATAAATTAGTACTGCAGGAGAGCAGGCATGAAGAAAACGTTCTGTTGATGTTCACTTTTGCACTACACTCTGGCCTTCATTTTTGCTCACTGTTGGGTACGCTTTATCGCATTTAGGCACTGCACTACTCAACACCATACTATGTTCGAATGACTGTTGTGTAATACAACCACTTCTACAATGAAAGGAAATTTAAAGAACAAATGCAGATATGCGTAAATTACAAAGACCAGCTGAAATCAAGACTAACCCATATAAGGATTCAAAGTGCAAAATGTGACCTTGGAAGTTTACGTCTAAACATACTTTGCTTTTTTAAGTAAATACTTTAGGTTATCACTCTATGGAACCCAACCTACAATTGAACAAAATATATTTTTTGGGGGGGAGGTATTATGTAACACCCCACAGCTGTTTGAAATGTATGTTTTTTTTTTAAAATAGAATAACTGATTTTTATTTGCTTCTTCAATTTTTCATGTAAATAGTCACCACTGTATTATAATTTATTGAATTTTGAACATCCGGTTTGTTTTTATTTTACGGTCACTCCACAGATTGCCGTAGAATACTTTATATGTTAGTATACAACAAAACAAACTGCCGCTAGTTATTGTTTTAAAAAATGAAAACCATAACTTGACCATACGTATTTCAAAGAGACATGAGACATTTCAGAAAGAAGCGCCCCCATTTTTTATTGAAAAACCCTGTTTTTTTGCATATTTGGAATGCTTAACCAAGGTATAGATCACACCTAAACGTGAAATAAGCCAATTATGCCATTTTTATGCCATAATAACGATGATGATTTAGTAAGGATTATGAATTCAAAGCATGGTTTGCTAAAGGGCCGATTATGATCCAGTAATTTCAAAACAGGTTTGCGTTATCTTTTGTACGTGTTTTTTGTTCAATAAACTTTTGAAACGTTCTGGGTAAGTGTTCAACAACCAATGCCGTGCCTTGAAAATTTCATATCCTCAAAAAATCTCCCTGCCTGTCATTTAAAGGGCCATGGTCTGATGCTAATAGCCCCTCGTCCCATAACCCATATTTTACCTTAAATTTCCCCGGAAATCAGATGATAAACCTACTCCAAATCTTTGTGGTACATTCCATTGCAATAATCGGCGCCAGAAAGAAGAATACCTACCATTGACACCACATCATTTGTGAAACTATTGATTCACCATCAGTGTCATCTGAATAGGATTCACACCAGTCACCTGTAATTTTCTATTACTCGGATAAATCATGTAACCATAAATGATGCCATCACCAACCAAATATTGAATGCTTCCTGGTCCCTCTTGTAGACTTGACACCAACCATTAATTTCTATGTGCGTTTCTGGACTTTACAGTGACAGAAGGAGATTTTTTGAGGATACAATTTCTCTCAATTTTCACTGGAAGGTCGTAGACCACCTACCGAGAACGTTTCTCAGGTTTATTTGAACCAACAGTAACAAAAAACCACAACCTGTTTTTAGAACTTGCCTGCTATCAGCAATCGTCCCCAAAAAGAAACCATGCTTTGAATTCATCATCTAATTACATAAAGACAGCGCATTCGGCTTAATTACTTCAATTGTTGATCTAATACATTTGAACGCATTCCAAATATGCAAAAAAACCCAGGTTCGACAAAAATTGGGCGCTTCTTTCTGGAAATCTACTCATTCCTCTTTAATGTGTCAAAATTTTGGTATCTGAAAAGCACTATTTTCCCTCATTACCCAGTGAAATCTTAGCTAAAGATGTTTGGTTTAGATGAAAATACTAACTCAATCTTTTTCCTAATGTGAACGACGGCATTTTGGCTTATTCACTTCATGTGTGATTTAATACATTGGTACGCATTCTAAATATTCAAAAATCCCAGATTGACCAAACTGGGGCCGTGCATTGCCCCGAAAATCTTTCCTTGTGTCCTCTTTAAAAACTCAAAACATTAGCTGGTGCATACCAAATTAGAGCATGCAAACACTAATGCTCCAACCCACCTTAGACTTATCAAAAAAATAATCACCTATCAAACTTCCAGTTTAACAGCAAATTATCTGAAATTTTGAAAATTTATTTTGCCAATGTATATATTTTAATAAACTGCAATTTCACATACTACACTAAAGCCGATTTCCATATTAGGCAGCCAGAGAAAAATAAAGCCTTTCTGGAACTTACTGCTTCATGCTAACATTTTTGGCAAAAAATTGTTATGGGCACAATGCACATGAGGCGCAGGCACTGAAATCGCTATACTGACAATGCACTTGTCACTATCAGATATTTTTAAAAAGCCATGTAATCACAAAAACATTTGGGGATTGGATTGAATTACCTGAATCCTATGCCCCAAATGAACTTTGAAATTTCCAAAAAAGGGTCAGCCATGTTGCCTTTGCATTAAGAATAGTTGTTGATAACTGTGATGGGAACTACATTTACTTTTAATTTATTAAGCTTGGGGTATGCTAAGCATTCATGTCAAATCACTAAAATTAGCACAGGAACTGCAACTACGCACCATTACAACAATCTAGTCCACTGACTGATTCATGCTTGACGCCATATTATCATACACTTAAAATGGCAGTGCAGTGCCAATGTTTTGCTAGATTTAGTAATGCTAATAGAGGTCACAGTATTGCCAATGAACTCCCACATCTTCCCTAATTAAGTTTTTTCTTTCTTTTCCTTCTAAATAGGCTGGGACCTGCATTGTAAAAAGTGCTCTTAAACTTCATTGCTGATGATCTATGATATTGGCAACTTACACACAGATTTTATTTTTGGCAAACACTGACTTTAAAGCAGGGGTGTGATTTCGAGTTTGTGGAAAAACCTGAATTTGGTTAAAAAATCAAGGCCTGGGCAAACAGGGTTGTGGGAACTGGGAAACTGGTCCCAGGAATCTATCCTAGTTGGAGGGAAATTTTTGTCAGGAAATCAAGAAAATAATAAGAATTGATGGAAAATTTGATTGTGTTTTGCAGTGTTACTTATCTTGATAGGTTGACTGAATTGGCTTAAATTGAAAAGTTGAGGTCATTGTGTACGTTATAGGCTGCAGTTTTGTTTCGGACTTTTAACTGGTCTGGGGCCAACCTCTTTCTTAGAGTTCTTTCACCGAAAGTCTTGTAAATCGCAATAGATGTCTGAACGGTCGTGCACAAACTAATTCTTTTTCCTTCAACGCCTGCTTTTTTTACCTTTTCCTAGACTATGGAAATATTCCTGCTGATTATTCGAACTGCTTATTTCCTTCCAATTGTTGTGTAAAAAACTTTTCTTGTAAACTAAGTTTTCACTTTGTTTAATTACATGTTCAGGCTATGCAAATTTGTGGTTGTTTTTGTTTGTATGGCCATTTATTTTTGCATGCTTATTTTTGTTCCATTTTGGAAAGAAATCCACATCAATGTGTTTGGCTGTATTGGCTTCAATTTTCTTTCCTGATTTACTATTGTACTTTTATGCTTTTTACTCGTAACTCACATAAATATTATTATTAAGCAAATTTGGCTTTTTTTCCAGCCCTGTTTAAATCCAGAAATTAACGTAAAATTGACCCAAATGCTAAAAATGGGCTGAAATACATAAAGCGTGGAATTTGTGTAAATAAAAAATTCTGTTTATCGGGAAAGGTACTTGTTCCAAATTAAATTATTGGGTTTTCAATCGAGAGCCTGGCACTTCCACCTACATATTATGTAGGAAACAAACTCGCAGTTTTGTTGGTAGAAGTAATAACATGTTGCAATGCCCACTCTGTGCTAATATGGCTAACCATTGACAGGTTACTTTTTTGTTCTCTATCTTGGAAGTGAAATGATTTGAACTTGAAGCTCCATATCAACGGGGGGTGACATGAGAATTTGAATACAGCCTTTTTAAATCCAAAATAAAAATTGATACTACTTCTGGGTAAGTCGGGGTATAAGATCTCAAAGACGATCGAAACATGCAACTTTAAATTACAAATTACACTATTAAAAGTCATAAATGAAATGCAGTGTGAGATTAAATTTAAAGGGTAAATACATGATTTCTAATATTGCAGTATTTTTTTTTAAAGACTGGGTCAAGCAAATTTTAATATATTTGCCCCAATGATACAAATTGCAAGAACTTATTCTATGATGCCACATTCTTTATAGAGTAGCACTAGTTCCATTAATATAGCTTGAAATTTTTTAAATTTCCGTAATGGTTGTATTGTCATCAAATGTGCATAAAAAGTGTTACATGTTGCTGGAAAATCACGAAAATGATAAACATTTTGTATTCAACTGTTAACTTTCATACCATGAAGTTAGGTATCATTTAGAAGCTCCATGGAAGGATGCCTATGTTAAATAGGAAATTTTATATGGCTGTATTATGATATTGATAACAAAATTTAATTTATCCTGGAGGTTTTCCAACATGATATGTAAAAACAGATTGATCAAGTTGCTGTAAACACTGGCCTTCTCCTCCTCTATCTGCTATCCATGGAGCCCTTTCCAATTCAACCGGACTCAAGTTGGACTACATATATCTTTTTATGCTCGCCCGTCGGGTTGTTTTTTATCTCAATCAGAGTTTTGATATAAATTACAGAACCCATAAAAGTACTGCCTTGCTTTTTAATACACAGATTTCAAGCCAACCACCTGCCTGTTAAGTTAGCACGTCTATGCCAGTAACCAAAATACCAAAATACAATTTTGATGCCTTTTCAATGTTTCGAACAGCAAATCGCTGCTTATCCCTTTAAGTCTGCTACTTATAAAAAATAAGTTAAAGTGTCCGACCAGCTCCAGATAGGTTTGCCAATGAAGTTTAACCCCCAGATATTTGCCCAGGCTTTTATAAATGCATAATCTATTTTGGCACGATTTGCTTTGGCCGCAAGACGATATGGACAACAAAAAAGCCAGGAATATTAATCAATAAATTTATTTGAGTGGATGAGATGGTTCATATACAGTATGGCCACTAACCCATTTTTTTCTACATTTTCATGAATGAAACCCCTTGCCGCGCACACCTTAAAGGCTGACATCGCAGATTTCCCGATAAGGGCTCACTCAATTTTCAAAACAAATTGTGTTTTTTGCATACGCATAAGCTTGTCCCCATATACTAATCACTGGTGAAATAACTAAGCTCCAATCAAATCCTTCATATAAAAATCACAACTTGTTGGCAAATTCAGGTTAAAATGTTAAAATTCGGGTCTGGATTTTATTTTAATACACATACCTTATGGCACTGTATCACTTGTGTATAAATGTTACTCCACGAAACGGGATCTTATTCATCTTAACTTTGGAATTGAGCGTTTTAGTGACTATATTTAGTTCTAGATACTATTTTTAATACTCCACAAAAAAATTATATTTGAAATCTCTGAGTTGGCCTTTAATACCACCCTTGCCATCGTGCAAGTTAATGTTTCATCAATACTCGTAAAACGATTTTGAAATTATTGTTTGTAATTTGCCTAAATTCGATGCGTTTTTTTAATTAAACAACAATAAACATTTCTTGCCGCATTTCGAAAGCAATGATTTTCCCCTAGTTTTCAAGGGGGAAACTCATTGTCATACGTTAATGTTTTCATACTTGATTACAACTCTTCTATTTTTTTCAGCAATGTCCTGGGTTGATCTGTCTGGCTGGCTCTTAGCCATTACCATAGTAACATTCATCGGCTGCAATTCAGACCATTACATTCAAACAACAAGGTAAAACCAGATGCCCAGACAGCTATATGTTAAAGACAGACCAGAAATCCATCTTTTTAAAAATCTTTCTCAAATGCAATCTATGGAAACAATGCACTAGTTAGTTTTGAACCCCCTAAAAACCTAATAATATTGGATGTTATTTAATTTTGTAAAAAATTTTGAAAATAGTCACCTGCACCTAGAGAGCATCACGACTTTTTATTAAAGGTGCAACGAGAGATTTTCAGAAACCCAAATATGGTGTCAGAAGGAGTAATTTCATACAGATGGGACCCTCATAGATTTCTTTTATACCTTGTTTATTATAGGCTACAAATGTCCTTTAAAAAGAGAAAAAGAGTTGGTTTTTGATTTGTCATATTTCATATAAACATAGGCTAAATTTCGTATTTGCTGTCCATATACGAAATCAGAATGTTCACAATGTTTTGTACCAAATAAAATTTCTCAGCTTCATATCCTTTCAGCTGGGGATATTTTATTATGGAAAGCATTTACATCAGAACAAAAATCATATTTTTCAATTTTTAAGGGACCCTGATTGTGAAATCTCTCGTTGCACCTTAATAATTGCTTTTAAAAGCATTATAGCATTTATTGTTAGTTTGGGATATATGGCCGAAGATGTCAATAGTGCTGCAGAAAATCGTCATTCATGCGCCCCCCCTGTATATATATGTCATTTTAAATTGTAATTTTCACAAAAATAACAAATACCATATATGTGAATTGCTTAAATTCTTTTAAAAAATTAAGAATGTACTTATTTTTGTAAAACTAGAAACATGATCATCACTTGGTCACACTTAAAGGTATAACAGCGATAATGCCAAGAGATATAACA
>JAMKCH010063679.1:0-58529 GCA_023653785.1 Ophioderma brevispina
ATTATTTTCATGGCACTTTCTGGGTGGGGATCCTTGGGACCCATTCTAATTAACGCAAAAAACTACGCTATGGATTTTATTTTTGCAGCAATGCAAGCTCAAAAACAGACAAATTACAAAAAAATATTAAACCAAATATAGTGCAGCGTTAAAAAAAAAAACTCGACGACAAGTCAAAAGGGCCCCTTTATAGCAAATATGTTACAAAGCGAGTTTCGATTTTAAAAGGGACTACTTCAACTCACTTTGTAACAAAATTGTTACAAAGTGCGTTAAATTGCTGCTGCTAATATGGCAGTAACGATAGAGCTAGGAGTACTAATCTTCATGTAAACCTAATGCAGGGGCCGCTCCGTGATTTGAAAAGTGGCAAAAATGGCATTGGGTTTTAGGGATATGGCGGTAAGGGAAACTTCAATAAAATAACAAATTTAACGCATTTGTAACGATTTGTTACAAAGTGGGTTGAAGTTGTCCTTTAAAAAAAAAAAATAAACGCACGTGTAACAATTTGTTTCCAGAGTGGAGTGCTGAGGTTATCTCATGGGAAGGGAATTATTAAAAGTATTTACAGTTGTAAAAGGGGTTGCGTTAAACAACATAACTGAGTAAAAGGGACCTGTTAGGGGGCCATTTTTGGCCCCCAGAAATGCCAATAACAAAAATGAAAACAAAAAAAAAACAAACACAAACAAAATTAGAGTTACTTCGTATTCTGATTTTTTAATGCATTTACACCAGTTACATAACGAAGTAAATAAACAAATCTGGGACAAGTTCTAGAATTATATTTTTATTCATAATATAGCAGTTTCACTGTAGAAACCTATGGTAAAATAATAATAATTATTATTGTGATCATATTCAATTATTTTTAAACACTTTTCTATTTTGTTAGCGAGTTGAGTTATCACTTACTGCCATATAGAGCTTAGCAGCAGCTTAACGCACTTTGTAACCAATTTCTTACTATGGGGCTAGCGGTTATGGGCATATTTTTTTAATTTGTAAAAGTGGTATGAAATAATGTAGGGGGATTGATAAGGGTATGTATGAACAATGGGACTCGCTAGAATGGGGCGAGTTGGTAATGGAGCGAATTTGTTCGTGTGTATGAGTTCGCCCTACTGCCGTATAGAGCAGGCAGTATGAGCTCACCACTTTATAACAATTTGGTATACAAAGTGGTTGCTGAAATCATGTTGTCATTGGAGGTTATTTATTGCCCTCGTCTACCGAAGGGAGGATGGTTACCAACCCCCCTTTCAGGTTTTTTCCCCGGCTGCTAAAACCCCTTTTTGGTGCCCAAATTATTAATTTTATGTCAATTGAAATTAGTCTAGTGGGTAGAGGGGGGTCGGGCACCCCCCTGAAATAAAACTTCTAATCAAGTAACTATATCAGAAAAATGCGTAGAACATTAGCTATGTTTAAAAAATCAAAAAGTGTCCCACGTACCCTTTTTATGCAAATTTATGCAAATTAGTATCGCCATTACAGAAAAAATACAATTTTCGATATATCCCAGCCAACAATGTGATAAATGAACAAAATAAGGTGACTGGACCTATGTTTCGAGGGTCAAAGATCAAGATGGAACCATTTTGAAAATTACCAGATGTCCCCATGATGCGTAATAGGCAAATTTAGGGTCGCCAGTAGTAAAAATACAATTTTCGATATTCTAAACATACTGTGTAAATGAACAAATAAGCGAATGACCGATGTTTTGAGGGTCAAAGATCAGGTGGACCATTTGAAAATACAGATCTTTCCATGCTGACATAAAATGCAAATTGGGTCGACATTAGCTAGCAATCATATTTGGGTATATCTTGGCCCAATATTCCACATACCTGACAGTGACATGTTTAATCAAGCCAAAAGAAAACGTCAGGAAAATGTGAAGAACAGGATTCTTCGGTCTCGACGCATCCGTCATTTGCTATCCATATTGTAGCATAAAAATCAAGGAGGCCAATATAACGACTATGTTCTATGCCAGCGCCCAACCGAAAGCATTTGTTTACAGTCTTGAGGACATTGGATCTCATATCTGCAAACAGAGTGGATTTTGTTTGTTATCTTGTTACCCTGATTGTGTTGTGTGTGCGTGTGCTCTGTACAGAGGTGTGTTGGTGATATGAAAACGAAAACTATCGCTCTGAGAACTTGCTAAAACGCTACAGAAGGACCCAATGAAAGCCCATATCTCCTTACAAAGGTAGATCACAACAAAAAAGTATGCAGTGCATTTTGGAATAAAACTGTTTCTGAAGCTACACTAATGGAAACATTGACTGTGTCAAGTGTTGCGAATTTTGCAGGATTCAATGAGATCCATAGAACCCCTCGATTTATGATTTTCGGGGTGGGGAGCCCAGTTGCAGAGATGAAGGCTCCTAATCCAGACACGGGCATCTTGCCTTGCTGACAATAAACATGATAAAAAGACATACAAAATTTTCATTGTTGGAACAGCTTAAAGCGTATTAAATATCCTAAAAGAGATCCGATGAATCATGATCCTGGGATTCATTAACGAGTTATTAAGCAATCCTCCAGTGGTTGTTTCGATTGACATTCTTTTGAATGTTTACCTTACATGCTTTACTTGGAATTTTAATAATCTTTTATGATTTTGAAAACAAAGATTCACTGTACTTTTTAGTGTGCTTTAAAACGAATGAGCAATCCCCACATTAATATTGATAATAGAGGAATGTCCTATTCCGGATTGTCGGATCTGTCGGATCATCGGTTGTTCGCGTGGTGGTTTGCTGTTACATTTTTGTGATAGTCCAGGTATAGCCATGGTACACTTCTGGCCCTGACGTAAATTGAGTATGGACACAAATTTTTTTTTCCCTTGCGACCGGGAAATTTTTTGCTTGTGTCTGGCATTGGTGCGCCTAGCGAGATTTGCCCACTCGAACCACCGGGCTGACTACGTACGCGCCTTGCAATGTTGAATGGTCTGATATTGTAAATGTTTAGAACAAATATGAAAACCACATATTTCCTCCCACACGTTTTTGGTTACACTTCAAAGAGACACTGGTTTCTGAACATTATTTGCTACTTTTTTTGTCTTGCCGAATAAAACTTAAAATTGGTATGCTATTATGAAAATATAAACCTATTATAGGTTAAAATTTTAGAATTTATATTCTCATTCAGAATTTTGATACACATAAAATATACACAAGCTGACTCTACCAGCTTTTTGATGTATTTGTGGCGGTTAATCCAATGATTTTTTTTCTTACCATTCCGTACGTGCCTTATAGCAAAACCGGCACACTGCTTTAGACAATTTTTCAACTCAATCTCAAACTCCCTTGCTAAGATTCGCTACCCGATTTAAGTTGTGACGGGCTAAACCCACAAAATGCAATGATTCAGCAACGCCTGTTACTTACGGCATAAGAAAGAGAGGGGACGTATTTCCAAGATTCCTCCATTCTATTCCATATTACGTCGGTTGTTGGCACGCACTTCAATAGAACAAAAACAACGCACTTTGTAACAACTGTTACGAACCGCGTTAATCTCTCGGGTGATAGAACAAAAAAGGTCCACTTCGACGCACTTCATAAAATTAAAAAGTTAATGAAATTTTCAAAGATTTCTCATTTAAGAACGTTAACTTTTAACTTAACTTTTCCCCCCGAAATTGGTACGAACTGCGGGTTAAAGCTCTTTTTGACAAAACAAAAAAAGGGACAGCTTCGTCGCACTTTGTAACAAATCTCATTTTGACCAAATTTTCGAAGCTGCCCATTAAAGAACCCTACGCCCATATACTCTCCCAATACTAACATCTCGTCCATAGCAAATCGCCCATACTAATTCGTCCCAGTATTGACCCATCCCATATGAACTCGCTTCATACCAGCTCCTTCCATTAACACTCGCCTCAATATTACTCAACCCCAAATCACATCGCCCCCATATCAACTCGCCACAATTATTAATAATTCGCCGATATCAACTCTTCCAATAACAACTAGCCCGAAACCAACTATGCCAAGTATTAGTTCACCCTTTACGAAATGGCCTCGTATGAAATCGTCCTCTGGCTTTGCTCGCGCTATTATTAACAGCTAGATCAAATCGCCACGTATTTTAACTCTCCCCATTTCAATATTCGGTCGGCCCTGATCAAATCGCCGATACCAACTCGTCCAATTATTACACGCCGAAATCGAATCGCCCCTTACGCAATTCGCCTTATTAACTCAACGTTCCCATAATCCACCGCGCTCATCATTAACTTCCACATGGCAACTCACCCCAGACCATTTGCCCCCAAATATCCGTCACGTCGCCACCTTCATGTCATACCCACTATAATTTCAATATTTCCCAATATCTTTCCAAGGCGATATAACTTCAAGCAACACCCCTTTGTTACGAAAATAGTTCCAATTGTATTCCTCTACTACTGCTCTGCTCTAATGCGGTATTACAAAGACAACACACTGTAACACAATCGAGAGCAGTATAAAAAATATAATAATAATATAATAAATAGATAGTTTCTTAGAAGGCGCAAAATCTTCAAAAGAACCAGAGCGCCATAACAGTCACACAAACCAACAAACAAACAGCTGAGCTAATGAAAAGCTTGACGAAAACAGGTGAGTTTTTAAACTGACGTTTGAAGTGCCATTGGAATTTGGGAATACTACGAATGCTGTTTGGTGAATTCCAAACAGCTGACGGCAGCGAAATGAATGAGCGTTCACCAGCTCATTTAAGGTTGACCCGTGGAGGTTTCAATAACTTTTCAGATGATAATGCGGAGTGAACGTGATTGTTTGGTAAGTGGAAAGCCCCAGCTGACAAATATAACGCCAAGGTACCGCTTCGAATGCTTGAAGGCAAAAACGGCCATTTGATCTTAGATAACAACTTATAATTAGAACTTGTTCGGCTTATAACTTTAATTCAGGTCCACTTAAATTTACAAATACTTTTTAAAAATCTACCGCATGCCAGATACTATAGTTAATCTTTGAGACTCGTCAGCCCAGAAAGGTTTTGTTAGACGAAGAGAATACCAATCGCTGAATACGGGAAAATTCAGAGAACATATACTTTTGAAATATTAAAGTCTGGCGGAGACCGTTTTGCGTATAGCCCGGCAGGAGGGGGTAAAGTTCTATGGGGGTCACATCTTTGAACTGCTCTAAAGCTAATGAAATTAGTCTCAAATTATTCCTTAGTTTCCAGGAGTAAAAAGTCAATTGGTCACATGTATGTTGTGCTTCCTTTTCAAAGATATTTGGGAAAATAGGCTAAAGGTCGTTTGTTTATTCAAGAAGGTCACAATTATAATACCAAGATTCTTTGTAAAAATATTTAAAAACCCCAACAAAAAAAAATAAAAAGTTTTGTTTAAAATGGAACAATACTGATTCACAATATGCTTTTTATTTTGCATGGGTTGGTTCCCTTTCAATAGGAGGGGTATAGTGGTCGCCCGTCCCCATAAGAGTCCTACAGGAATTTTTGTACCCCTTCCATTATCCACACAGGAGATGCCGAAGTGCAAAAAGCATTCATTTTGGATTCATATCATTAACCAGTTGAACAAAAATATTTTTACAAACAAATCTGAATCTGGGTATTTGCCAACGGGTGATGACCCTTTCTTGATAACAAAGACCTTTAGCTATTTTCCCAAATATCTTGGCAAGAAGGCAACCACACGTGTGTGACCCAATTGACTTTTTTGCTCCTGCTTACCTAAGGAATAATTGAGCTATATCTGTATTAAATTAGATTTAGAGCAGTTCAACACACTTTGACCCCCATGGTAACTTAAAAACAAAAACCCCCTTCCTGGGGCTACACGCAACACGGCCTCCGGCGACTTTCATATTTGCAAAGTTATATTTTTCTCTGATTTCCCCGTGTTAAGATATTGTATCATCGTTCGTTCTAACCAAACCTTCTGGGCTATGCTCTATTTGTAAAAATGTTACAAGTTGCAGTAGTTCTTTTAAAAAGGGGAACTTCAACGTACTATGTAACCAAATTGTTACACCACGCTTCCTTTACTTACGCTGCTATCAGCTGCTCTATATGGCGATGAGAACTGCAAGCACACTGTAACGAATTATATCACCGATTTGTCCCTAATACTCACCCCATTTCAACTTGCCCGCATATAAAATCAAAATCACCCGCCAATTTTCGGCGCACTTTACTAACTACAAAAGCAAATAATTCCGTAACGATACCCTTACAACTCAACTTTGTAACAAATGTTCCTTCAAGTGGGCGCTAAAAGCTTTAAACGATATGTTTTACAAAGTGCATTAGCTACCGCTGCTCTATAGGCGTAAGCTATAACTTCATATCCAAATGAAAAGTATTTTAAAAATCTTGCCATTTTTTTTTTTTTTTTTAATTTTTCTTTTTTTATAAATTTAACATGTTTTCTACAATGAACTCCGATATAATGAATACACCATTTATGCCCCAGGTTACCTAAATACTTTCCCCAATTGTTTCGATTGTTATTTAACTTTATGTACTATTATGTATGCATTCTGAAATTAATTATTATTATTTCATGGCACTTTCTGGGTGGGGCATCTTTGGGAACCCCATTCTAAGTAACTGCAAAAACTACGCTATGGATTTATTAGTTTTTGCACGCAATGGCAAAGCTCAAACAGACAAATTACAACAAAAATATAAACCAAATCTATGCAGCGTTAAACAACACACCTCGTAACTGAAAAAGTCAAATGGCCCCCTTTATACAAATATGTTCCAAGCGCGTAGAATTTGTAAAAAAGGACAATCACTTCAACTCACTTTGTAACAAAATTGTTACTTTTTTTAAATATCTATAAATTGCTGCTGCTTCTATTACAATGGCAGTACCGATAGAGCTAGGAGTACTAATCTTTCGCTGTAAACACACTGCGAGGGGGTCCGCTCCGTAGATTTTTGGAAAGTGCAAAACAACAAAAATGGCATTTGGGTTTTAAGGGATATGGCGGTAAGGACAACTTCAATACAGCTAACAATTTCAAACGCACTTTGAAACGATTTTGTTACAAAGTGGGTTGAAGTTGTCCTTAAAAAAAAAATAACGCACTTTCGTACACGTTTGTTTCGAGTGGGGTTTGCTGAGGTATTCTCTGGGAAGTATACTTAAAAGTATTTACAAGTTGTAAAGTGGGTCCTGTTCTAACCATAACTGAGTAAAGGGAGCCTTTTAAGTACAGGGGCCCATTTTTTGGCCCCCAGACACATGCCCCTAACAAAAGAAACACAAAACAAACCCAAATCAAACCATAACTTATCAAGAGTTACACCTGATTCTGATTTTATAATGCATACCACCTACGTTACATAACCGAGTAATAAAACAAGTCTTGGAAAGTATAGCATTCTATTTTATATTCATCATATCGCAGTTAACTGTAGAAACCTATGGTCAATATAATATTATTATTTTTATGCATTTCATTATTTTTACCACACTTTTCTATTTTGTTAGCGTATTGAAGTTATACTTTACTGCGCCATATAGAGCTAGCATCAGCTTTAAACCGACCGCACTTTAGTAACAATTTTTCTTACATATTGGGGTTGCTAGAGTTATGGCAGTATTTTTAATTTGTAAGTGGTCTGAAATATTTATGGGGATTGATCTTAGGTAATGTTGAAATGGGCTCGCTAAGAATGGGACGGGTTGGTAATGGAGCGATATTGTTAGTGTGTATGAGTTCTCACCCTACTCGCCGTATAGATCAGCGTTATGAGCTCAGCCCACTTTTAACAATTTTATTACAAAGTTGGGTTTGCTGAATATCATGTGTGTCATTGGGGTTTATTTATTAAACCCTCGTCTAACCCGAGGGGGTTGGTTACCAACCCCCCTTCAGGTTTTTTCCCCGGCATTCTAAAACCCCCTTTTTTTTGGTGGCCAAAATTATTTAATGTAAATTGTCATTGACATTAGTCCTAGTGGGTAGAAGGGGTGTTCGTAGCCCCCCCTGAAATAACTTCTAATCAATTCCTCATATCAGAAAAAAAAATGCTTAGAAAAATTAGCTATGTTAAAATCCAAAAGTGCCCACTACCATTTTTGTCAATTTTATGCAACTTAGTATCGCCATTACAGAAAAATACAATTTTCCGATATATCTCAGCCACACTGTTGATAAATGAACAACTAGGTGACTGGACCTCTTTTCGAGGGTCAAAGATCAAGATTGGAACCATTTTGGGGGGGAAAATACCAGTGTCCCATGATGACGTACTATGCCAAATTAGGGTCGGCCATTTAGCTAAAAATACATTTTTCGATATATCTCAACCATACTGTTTGATAAATGAACACATAAGACTACTGGATCTATGTTTTGAGGGTCAAAGATCAAGGTGGAACCATTTTGAAAATTACCAGATCTTTCCATGATGACATAAAATGCAAATTAGGGTCGCCATTAGCTAGCAATCCATATTTGGGTATATCTTGGCCAATATTCCACATACCTAGACAGTGACATGTTGTAATCAAGCCAAAAAGAAAACGTCCGGAAAATGTGAAGAAAAGGATTCTTCGGTCTTCGACGCATCCGTCATGTGCTATCCATATTGTAGCATAAAATCAAGGAGGCAAATATAACGACTATGTTCGTATGCCAGCCGCCAACCAGAAAGCATTTGTTACAGTCTTGTAGGACATTGGATCTCATATCTTCAAACAGAGTGAGATTTTGTTGTTATCTTTGTTACCCTTGCTTGTGTGTGTGTGTGTGTGTGCTCTTGTAAGTAGGTGTGTGTGTGTGATATGAAAACGAAAACTATCGCTCTGAGAACCTGCTGAAACGCCTACAGAAGGACCAAGTGAAAGGACCATATCTCCTTTACAAAGGTAGATCAACACAAAAAGTATGCAGTTGATTTTGGGAATAAACTGTTTCTGAAGCTGACACTCCTGGAACCATGACATGTGTCAAGGTTGTTGCGATATTTTGACAGGCTGTACAATGAATCCATTCGACACTCGATTTATGATTTTCGGGGTGGGGAGTCCCGTTGCAGAGATGACGGCTCTAATCCAGGCACGGGCATTTGGCCCTGGCTGCAAATAAACCTGATAAAAAGCCAGACAAAATATTTTGATATGGGAGTATATAGAGATCGTGAATCTCAGAAAATGGGTTATTTGTGAATGATGAGCCGTCAGGAACTTTGGGCCAATGCGCCGTGGGGTGAAATGGTGGGGGAATTTCCTGGTGTGTTGATTTCACGATAAGCTGAACACTGACAACTTATCTCCCCCGGCCATGACGAATTATGTCTTATGGCTTTCGATCCTTTGCAATTCCTGTATCGTGAGCCCTGCAGCACTGTTGACAATATGTTGCTGCCAGGACATTAGTAGAGAGTATTCAAGTTACCATTTTTCCAAGTGGAAAAGAGTGTCTTCTGACAAATTGAGGTCTAAGTGAGGCCTATGTTGAATTTTTGACCAGGGCCTTGACCAGGGCTGGTTTAAACTTTTGTTAATCAAAACAAAATCATGAACTGTCAGAAGGGCCAAACCGGTGGAGAATTATTGTGTGATGATTGCTTTGGAAAACCTATCTATCTGGACTGATTTCCGTTGTACCTCTGGTTACTGCACGGTACAGGTCTTGCCCGTAGATGTTTAAACATTGCACTTGCTTTTATCTATCTAATCATCTTACAAGATATTACCATGCAGAGGAACCGGTTATGGTCAGCAGGTATGACTTTCTCAGACGCCAGCTCTATGTCGTCGACTGTGTTCGAGGCCAAGGAAAGGGTCTTATGGATCATGAAGCCTGCTGAATATCACGAAGGAGAGCGACATCTATTGACACTCGATAAAGTTGAGCCAGACCCATTTTGTGGGCCCGTGACTCCCTTTGGTCTTCCAAGTGGAGTTAGGACTGAGGGTGGCTGTGTGCGGTATAACGCTTATCACTACTTTGTCACGTAAAATAAATTATGGTGGGAAGATGGGTCCACCACCGGAAGAAAATCTATGAGGGGGGGCAGGATGCCTCTGTGAAGTCGATAATTCCGGGGTGTATCATCTCCCAACAGACGACGAAATCCAACTCGTTCAAGATCATAGTTTTTTATGATTACAGTTAGGTATCTGATCATAGACTGATAGCATGCGATATTGGGACTATTATGTTGCCGGAGATTGTCACTCAATATGAAGTGCTCAATCTTATCCTGCAGTTCCTTTAAATTTACGGAGGGTTGGAAAACTACTACGATGCTTAAGCTTTTTAAAAGTATTTACGAGTTGTAAGTCTAAAGTTGATAATTTGTCTACAGTACAGATTTGAAGTCTAAATGTTGATAATCTTTGTTGGGGATGATTTTAGAAACGTCTATTTGGCAAAGTAATTTTGTCTCTTAGTTCCTTTAATATACTGAGGGTTTAAAACTACAATGATACAATTACGGATATCACACTTGCATGGTGGCAGAGAGTCATTGGAGACTGTAGCGTTCTGTCTTCACGTTTGCTTTTCGGAATGATTGAAACAACACAGTATCTTAGTCTCGCATTAGTATTTGATTACTATTCCATACCTTGAATTTAAGATAAATGTTACAAGTATTATGGATAGAAGTCTCAATTACTTGGCCAGCAACGTTTTTATAATACCCACAAAAGGAGGACTATCGACATTTGAAGGCCCTAATTGCCATAGTTAGTTATTTTGCAGGTGAACATGTTATATGACAAATAAAACAATAATTATGAGTGCCTTTTCAATATCCTCGACCCTAAAAACATAGGTCTCGTAATCTTATGTGGGCAGGTAGGTGGAATATTGGCCACGTTATGCCCAAATATGGGATTTGGCTAACGTCGACCTAATTGCATATATGTCATTCATGGGGACATCTGTAATTTTCATCGTGATTTCTTGACCTCACAACATAGGTCCTGTCACCTTATTTGTTCATTTATCAACAGTATTGGTTGGAGATATATCGAAAATTGTATTTTTAGCTAATGGCGACACTAATTTGCATAGTACGTCATCAGGAATTGGTAATTCAAAATGCGTTCCATCTGATCTTTGCCCACTCGAAACATAGGTCCAGTAACCTTATTTGTGCATTTATCACAGTAGGCTGAATAGATCGAAAATGATTTTTCGGTAATGGCGATACTAATTGCATAAATCTGGGATTAAAAATGATAGTGGGACACTTTTTGATTTTTTTGTTTTTCACATAGCTAATCGTTTGCTAGGCATTTTTTATGATATAGTGACATGATTAGAAGTTTATTTCAGGGGGGTGCACGAAAACCCTCTACCAACCTAGACTAAATGTTCCGCTCCGTTAACCAAAAAACAAAAAATCCACCGGGGTATAGGTAAGATACAGGGTATTCCCAAAAGTGATCGATAGGGGGTTGTGGTTGGTCCCCCCCCCTCCTGAAGAGAAGTACCAACCTGCCTCAAAGCACAGGAACATCACAGAACTTGATTTGGTACCAATAGATAGCTATGGGCCTCTTCCTTGGATAACCAGAATTAGTACCAACATGCTAGCATTACGTCACAATGACTCATAAAGTTCGCATGTCATGCAAAAACTGCCATTTCCATAGACACACACAGTGAAAAATTCAAATTTTTCGCCAAAACGTTAGGGCAAATCAGGAGTTATGCGGTTTTTGACTCTACTTGATGGAAATGACTAGTTTATTAAAGAAATCCCTTTTGAGCGATGGATAGGGTGTTTGAGGTCGCTAAAAATTGCGAACTATCACTTTTTCCACCCATATTCAGTATTCGGACTTTCCTCAACCATATGACGTCATGGTGACGTCAAATGGGATGTTAGTTACTTATTTTGGTACCATGGAAAAAGAAGAAACTCTAAGCTATCCCTTTGGTACCAAATTTACAGGAATCGGGTGTTCAGTAACGAAAATCACCGGGGGGTGGTAACCACCCCCCCCAACACTTCGGGAGTTTTTGTTACAAAAAATGGATCAGGTAGACGAGGGTTCAGGACATTTTTTATTTTAAAAAAAATTATATACTTCTATATGTGTTAGTGTATTGGAGTTATAATTACTGCTTAGAGAGTAGCGGCAGCAATACGTACTTTGTAACGATGTTCTACCAAGTTGGTTGAAGTTGACCCATGTAAAAATTTTTAAACACCACGTGTAACAAAATTTGTTACAAAGTGGGTTGTGGGAACCAGGTCAAAATTCCAGTTGAATCCAGAGTTTCGAACTGGTTTCAACTGGAACCAGTTGAAATCCAGGTGATCCCAGTTGGAATATCCAGTTGAATCAGGTTGAATTAGTTTATTCCGTGACGGAAAATGAACAATTTTCAAACTAGGTTTTTATTGACCAGTTGAAACTCAGTTAAGACCGGTACCAAACAGTGAAAAACAGTGAAACCAGTTAGTTCCGTCACGGAAAATGGAACAAATTTCAAAGGGGATCAACTGAAAATTTGACCTGGGGAAAATCGTATATCGTCATGTGAAGATAGTTAATGTATTACAAAATTGGAAAGTGGGCTGAGGTAACAAGAATCTGATAAGGGGGCACCGTAAGGGTCATTTTTGTGTTTCGGGCCCGCGTAATTTTATAAACTGCAATATATTTGGTTATATTGTTTTGTATTTGTCTACATGATATGTTGCGATTGCATTGAGGCAACATTCTCAATCCGTACGTCGTAGTTTTGCGTTAAAATACCGTGGATTCCTAGGAGCCCCCCATGCCACGTTGTCCATGACAAAATAAAAAAAGAATTACCGTGATTCTGATTGTCAGATATATTGCGCGTTTAAAATACAAGGAGAGAGGGCAAAAAAAGTGGGACCCCTTAGGCAGGACGTGTAACTCCACCCAATTTACAATTCAAATGCTTTAAATATATTCCCATGGCGAAGTACCTCAGCAACCCAATTGTAAAAACAAATTGTTACAAAGTTGAGTTAACTATTTTTAAAAGGGGCCAGCTTAACCCACTTGTAAACAAAATTGTTACCCTGTCCTTTAAGCTGCTGTGTTTAGATGCCATTAAGGGTTAATTTGATGAAACACCACGACACAAAATAGAAAGATGTAAAAAGTTTTGCTATTTCAATTTTTTTTCCTTTTTTTAATGTTTTCTTATTTTATTAATATTAATATTCGTTAAATTTTTTTTTTGTTTGTTTGGTATTTACGTAATCAGTTATAAATATAGGTGTATGCATTATGAAAATCCGAATCACGGTAACTGTATATATTTTGTTTTTCCATTTTGTCAAGGGCACATCCAGGGAGCTCATAGGCCATGCTAGTGTAACGCAAATGACGCATGTTTTTGTTTGTTTGGGGCAATGCAAACGCAACTAAAACATAGACAAATATAATACCAAAAACTAAACAAAAATTAGCCAGCGGTAAATACCGGACGAAAAGCAAAAATTGGGCCCCTCGTCAGGTAACCATTCTAAGATTAATGTTAATAACAAATTTAACCTAAAAATACTTTAAATATCTTCACATGATGAGTACCTAAGCAACCCACCCCACCTTGTAACAAAATGGTTACAAGGGCCATTATTTTTTAAAGGGAACAGCTCAACCCACTTGTTACAAAATTGTTACAAAGTGCGATATTTTTAAAAGGGACAGCTTCAACCCAATGTAACAAAAATGTTACAAAGGCTTTGAGTGCTGACTGCTCTATATGGAAGTAAATAACTCACTTACAATAAGTTATGCAATAGAGAAGTATATAAAAAATCTTGAAAAACTTTATGAGTTAGGACAATTCTCGTCAGATTGCTTCAACTCAACCCATACCAACTCGCCCCGCTTTGATTCAGCTCACTTTATAAATTACAAATGCTTTAAATAACATCAATGACAATATAATTTGAGCAACATAATAATAAATAATAATATAGCGGGGTATTTATATTGCGCTTTTCACAATGTATATTTTCCCAAAAGAATTTTTTAAATAAAAATTGCTATAAAGTGTTATTAAGGCTCATACTGATGCTTATACGGCAGAAATAGGGGAACGCCAAACACACCTCAAAATCGCCACATTCCAAATTCGCCCAATTATAGCGACTACCCATTTTCACACTCCCCCCCCCATACTAATAATCAAATCGTTTCTGTACCCTATTTCAAAGCACTTTACAAATTAAAAATAAACAAAATATATGATCATGATGATACTGTAACCCATATGTAACAAAATTGTTACAAAGTGCGTTAAGAAAACTGCTTATACCGCAAAAATGGAATAGCGTATGTGTTGTTATAATTTCCGAGCACATTTTTCTGTACCACACAAAGGGTAAGGGTTTCCCTAGTCATTTTTGGAAAGGCAAAAAAATTGGCATGTATGGGATGTTAGGGATATAGAGCAGCAACAGCAGCTTAACACGATTTGTAAAAATTAAAAAAAATAACTCATTTATAACAACTTTACCAAGTGGTTGCTAAATTATATCGATATGGAAATATTTTTTAATTGTTAAAGAGGTCTGAAATCGCTAGGGCGGCATTTGATATTGAGGTGAGTGAAATGGGGCTCATTAATAATGGGGCTAGAAGGTAATGGGAGCTATTTTGTAGTTGTATGGTGTTGAGTTTCTTTCTTTCTGTTGTAAGAGCAGCAGAGTGTGGCTCAACCACTTTATGGCAAAATTTATAAACAAAGTGGTTTGTTGAAGTTATATTGTCATGGAAAGATATTTAAACTATTTTTAATTATAACGTGGGCTGAATTAAGGTGAGCGATTGGGTAATGGGCGATGGTAAACTTGGGATAGTTGATTTGAATCGCGCTCGATTGCATTGGAAGGTTGATATGGGAAAATTAGCAATGGGCGAGTTGGTATGGGTGAGTGTATTTAGAGCGAGTTGATATGGGCAAGTCAACGGAGGCAATTAATAATACTGCGACGTTTAATAGAGGGCGATTTGCTATGGGCGAGTTGGTGATTGGCGAGTTGATATGGGTCGAGTTAGTGTTATTTAATGTAGAGCTTTGAAGATTTTCATCAAATTTTTTGTTACAAAGTGCTCGAGTTGTACTTTCTTGCTTCTATCACAAGAGCGCTTAACGCGAGTTCGTAACATTTTTACGTGGGAAGAGTAATGTCTTAGGATGGAAGAGCTGTGGAAATTTCATCATTTTAATTTTGTTACAAAGTGCGTCGAAGTTGTCCCTTTTTTGTCTGTTCACAAGCTGGCGTAACGCAGCCTCATAACAATTTTGTTCCAAGTGCGTTTTTGTTATAAAGTGCGTTGCCAACATCGGTTTCACCCTTCTTTCTTAGAAATATTCAGCCCCCTTAAGCTCAATGTGAGCAATGTGGTAATAATGCAAACAAAGATCATCAGGACACTAGGTGTCCAAGAACACATAATAGATTTTTCGTGACATGCTCATAGAAAGGTTAATGCATTTTATTATGTCTCATTTCATCCCGAAAATTTTATCAACATAGGTTTTACACATGACTGATACATCTACGTAATTGACCATGATAATGGGGAGTAAGAGAGACTGTATTACATATACTGCATTGTATGTGGAGGGTTTAATCAAAACGTAATGTTTTGAAAATTTCAAATAGCAATAGCAGATTGCATAGCAAGTGTACGCTGTCCCAAAACTGTTAATAATAATTTAATATAAAACAATTTGATATAGCGCTAATCAGAGGCCTCTAGGCGATTCACATAGAAAGGGCAAATACATAAATTCACTAACGAATATACAAAAATAGATAAATGCTAATGTTGTAAAAAACAACAAGGTGATATACATCCAATTATAACACAATTCAAATACTTTAAATTAAGTTAGAAATTCAAACATATAATATTTGTGACCAACCCGATAGAAGGGAAAGACAACCCAGTTGCCCCCCCACCCATTACTAAGAAATATGGGGATACACCTGGAATCGTCAGCTGTGGGCGGATTGTGTGTCTGTATGACCCCACAGCGACATCGGTTAAGTCTTGATATTTCCTGGATTCAGATGCCTTAACCCTACCTAACTGAGGAAAAACAAACTATTCTAGGCACAAGGATTGGATGAAGGTAGAGAAATAAGAAAAAGGAAAAAAATCACAAGAAGTATAATAGTGATTGGACTGCATCAGAAACAGGTTACATATCAATCAGGAGCCAAAAAGTTTAGCACTCAGAACAGGGTATTTGTTTAACAAAGTACGCGTGAATCTTGTGTGGTATACTCTTAAATCCAAATAAATAGCTTAATTCCGTTGATTTCATTTCCATCCGATATGTAGAACAAATATATATGCTTCGTGAAAAGGGAGAGTGCAAAATCGGATTGGTCCGAATTGCATTGGTTATATTTAGATTGCGGGGACACATGATTGTGTAAACATACCAAATTGGAAATTATGATGAATGTTGAACCTACTGAAGACACCGACGATCCTTTTTTAACTTCATTATGGTCCATAAAATGTGAACATTGTCTTTATAATCCGCAATACTTTGGTGTTTGTTTTTCAAAAACAAATCAGTCAGTTCACTTTAATTAGCAGACTTGGCTTTATCAAATCTCTCAAAGGTACCCAAAATGCTAACACTAAACCAAACCAAAATCGGGAACCAAAACCAAACAACAATCAGACGCTTCCTATTGGATTCCCAAGGAAACCTATGATTCTGCAGACAGAATAAACAAAAAATACGCAAATAAAAAGGAAACCTCTGAATAGGCCAGCAGGATTCACATCGGTAAAATAACATGAGAAACAGGGTTAAGTTCAACCCCGCTGCAATGACGGTGTTTTTTGTGGACCGGTTTCTAAGTGTACTCTAAAAACTGAGAGAAATTGCGAGATCTGGGTTGAAAATCATGGTTGCTATCAATATTAAGTATAAAATCTGTAGGAATATCAAAAAAGGTTGGTATTGATACCTTTACTTTGATCTTTGATCTGACATACCAATTTTAACCGTGTTTTTACAGGGAACACCTGACTGAAAAGTGCCCTGACCTCCAGGCTCTACGGTGCATGCTAATCTTCACGGTCCAGTAGCTCGAAAAATTTGGGGATAACTACCGTAATTTTATGACTGATCGGGCAGGAGCTATGATGATCTTCAAGTAGAATGTTAGCTTTAAGGTCTGCGATGTTCTATTGAGGAGAAAATGAAGTTTTCATTTCGCCCATTTTTTACAGGAACGAATAGGACTTGTATCTACGGTGTGAAACCTACACGGATAAGTGAAGCATGCGGAATTGGAAATAATACACATATAGAAGGCCCAACCTTCTACAGACTCATAATGGACACAGATGTCAAACTCAAGCCAACATTCTGTCTTGTTAGAAAAGCCGTTGTGTAATCGAATACTTGACGGTAAATTTCGAATTCTTCCTTCAACAGAATACACGTTAGTTCTAGTGTTTCCTTTTAAAATGTACTAAATTTGGCTCGAATGTCAAGTGTTTGCGTCAATGTCTTTCAAATGCTTATTACAGAAATCGGACCAGATTGATTTTGGGCACTTTAATATTTGATGAAGCACATCTTTTGTTCTACGTATAGAATTGAAAATTGTTTAGAAACGTGGTGCAATAAGTCCAGATAGCAGAGGGATGTAGCGTCTGTTGAATGTGGGGGTCCTAGTATAACCACAACTAGCTGAAATTATGTGAAGTTACTATTGCTTTGATTGTACACAAGAACCTTCTCTAATTAAATTGGCCAACCTTTTATTAAGAGATTAGCGTACAGCGGATTTGACAATCCCGACGAAAAACAACCATGCCTGGCCCTGCTCTCCTTACCAGACCATTGTAGAACTGAATTCTTAAGTTTCCAGTAAGCCGGTTTTTGCACAGTAACTTTGTACCATAGACACAATATGTTTTGGTAACGACAAGAAAGGCTTAGTCTCCGCATGTTCTGATTGAACCCCTATCAATATCACCTCTGTAAATATCAAGTCTCCCTTAACTTGAAATCTCTTTGAATAAAGGATGAAAGGGTAACACTTTTACCCAATTATTGTATCCAACCTCCAACAGAACTTCTGCACTATTACCACAAGATTTCACCTGTACCTCAACAACATTGTGTGTCGGAATCTTTTTACTCCATAAACTACTAATCCAATAAACCGATTGGGGCAAAGTATCGGTGTTTGGGTAAGGTTATTTATGTGTGACCCATTGATAAACAGGTCACTTTTCTCCAACTTAACTGTTATTTTTGAGTACCCCTCTGTCATCCTTTGATTATCATAAGCCAGTCATCGCTTGAAGTTTCAACATTCTTCAAGGCTTCACCTTACTTAGAGCTAGTCCAGACAGAGGGGGAATTTAGTGTACCCATACTATCCTATGAATATGAAACAAGCATTTATTCAATTGCTTGAAAATGAAATGCTGTCGCCATCCATAACTCTATAGCTTGATTCAACGTTGCCTTCTTACTTACGCCCGTACAATGAGGCAATAAACCGTATTCATATGAAACACGTCCTCCCCAATTTGCTGTCAGTGGCGTAGCTAGTATGTTCGGGGCCCGTGACAAAATACAAACCTGCGGCCCCTAGTATGGCCCTTGATCAAAGTTCAAACAATTTGGTATAGGTGCCCTATAATTGGCCCATAGTAATTTTTAAATGGGACCTGCCTACATTGACATTAAAAATGGCCTCTGCGTATCGGTATCAAATTCAGACTTGCCTACATTGATATCAAGATAGTGCCTCTCCTTATCGGTATCAGGCATTCTATCAGGGGCACCTGAATTAATTTTAAAATTTTGCAATTGTACATTTTGTTCTCCCTCCCTCTTTTTTCTCCTCTTTCTCCCTCACCTCTCTCGTTTTCTCCCAATCTCTTCGGGGCCCCTGACCTCTCGGGCCGTGGACTTTGTCCACTCTGTCCCTATGCTAGCTACTCCCTGTTTGCTCGACGTTGGGAATTATTATTATTATCAGTAAGATGGATTGTTTTTTAATCTAAACGCCGCTGAATAGTTTGAGCTGACAATGGACCCATTTCTGATATAAAGATTCTTACCATTATTTTTGGATTTGGGCGTACAGACGAAAGTTCTTTTGTATCTTCAGGCATACAAACATTTGCAGAAAGAAGGCATCCGTTTTAATAACTATGTACTTTAGAATCTCATCATGCTATTAAACAACATCGGAATCCAATAAGCGAACACGCCGTTTTTGATAATTACGTGCTGACTTTTTTTAAATGATGTTGATAGGTTTTTCAAGTATTTTCTCCATTGGGCAGATTAAGACTGCAAGCTAGTTTTTATCTACCTTTGTCCTGTAAACCTATTACACGTTCACGAAAGGTGTTCTACGAGCGATAAAGAGAGAAATTTCTAGAAATTAATATCGTCATCAAATCTCTTTGTGTCCCTTGACGACCCTTTTTACGCATAATCGTTTGCTGAAGGACAAAATCAGATAAACCTTTGTTTTGTCAAAAGTTCTAATTAAGTAACCTGGCTGCGAGTTGCTTAGGAATGCTATAGATGAAGACAGCCACAAAAATGATGATAAGGAACAGGATGATGCCCCCGATGATGTACTTGTTAATGTTCTGCCAGATGATATACTTGAATGTCCTCCATGGTGATTGAAACCATACGAATGACGTATTTTTCTGCCTAACTTAATAAAATACACAGAGAAAGAATCTCCGCTTACTAAATTGTTTTAAAATATCTCACTGGCTTCTTTTTCCATTCTCGGGTTTTACGAATAGTAATGACCTTGTCGGTTATGAGTTAACAATCTCTTGAAGCTCGCTTAACAAAGTACAGTCCATAAGTTACTTTATCCACTTTCAGTGGGGAGACTGTCCTCGGCCCCACCACTTTCCCTCCTAAAAAGTTGCTAAGGGACAGTATGGAAAAGGAAAATGATAAAACATACTAAAATGAACCCTTACTAAAAAATCACTTCACATCTTATTAGAAATAATTGGGTGTTTATATTGTGTGCAACATATTTAATTGTTTTCTTTTGAATTGCCTGTCAGCCCTGAGTGCTGACTAATTGCTCTGGTGTGCTTTTAATATGATATTTGGCCAAAATGATCCCTGAGCTGTTCAGTAATTAGTCCTGTGTTATGTGTCTACTTGGTATAAATGGACTGAGGATTTAGTACCAGCATGCTGTATGGCGTAACGGATAAAGTGCTCATGTCCTAAGACCATTGTAAATCATGAGTTCGATCCCCGCTACCATAAAACGTGTGTGTGTCCCTGGGCAAGATACTTTAATTTCATTGCTTCATCGTACATAAGCGAAATCTGAGGAGCTATGTGGGAATACTACATCTCATCGTGCTGCCAGGATTGGGCGGCTTATCCATCAGCAACCTAGATGACGCGCATTTCCTGATCATAGGCAACATCGCGTTGCGGCTATTCACGGCCTATATAAAAGCTGATTAGTATCATTATGAGTACAGTTCTTAATACCGGTTCAATCATTTTAATAATTACCTTTTTCAGAACAATTTGTTCTAAATTTACTATTGCTGTCATAGATTTGTTTCACCCTCATCGGCCCAACAAATCATAGTGTACAGGGTACATACTCAGTGAATACTGCAAGGTGAATTCCCCACGGTATAGATACTGTGATCTGTTTGGATTGATTGGCTGGGGAAACAATTCATTACGTGGGCATTCTAAAACTATAACCATCTTCAAAAGGAATCCATATCAGTGTACTTAATTTGAAATTATACACTGATATGGATTAAATCCTATTCAAACAGAAAAAAACCTACCAAAGTGGCAAAACTACAGTCACCTGGATCAAGACTTTGTAGAAATTGAATTCAAGTACTCCTGCCAGTATACTCTCTGGCAAGCTCGCCTGAAGCATCTAGACCAAGAACGCGAAGTGCTGACAACCGTGGTGGAAATGGTGAAATCAGTCCCTCGACACCACAAAACATCTGCTACAAACTGTCCCAAAAAAAACTATACAATCAAAGATAATTTTTGGCCAAAAAATTAAGTTCATCTCAACGGAGTTTTACTGATTTTTTAAGTAGTGTTCCGCTTTCATGGATTTTTAGTTTGTGTAATTTGGGTGTCTTGTTCAGGAGTTATGGCTATTATCTGAGACGTTGAAAAGCCTGTTTGGGGCCAGTTTCGGCTATCCTGATATCAACATAGTTGCCAATGAAATCACCTTCAAGACATTCTTTATTGAAAATTAAAATAAAAAGTAGGTATAAATGGCTGCTTCTTGTGTATCACATAGAGTTAAACTTTATAATATCGCAATTGCTAATAAATTCCATTTAGGCATGTGAAATTCAATTCCAAACACCTTGTTGTCGTCTCAGCCTTTTACTCCGTTTCTGCAGGAGTTGGAACCATAAAAACACCCTTGTTGAAGTACACATGAGCCTTTGAACACCAACCGTCCTTTCCTTTATTGCTCTTTGTTGAACCCTGCTTTCTTCACTTCTATTCCTCCCTGGTATCTCGGATGCATTGGGGAATAGGGGACTTTAAAGTTGTCCGCTCCACATTCGCGCGTTGTCCACACATTTGTCCTCACCAGACTTGTAGACTGTTACATATTAGTTTCAGCAGTCATTCCCCAAATTTCTCATGCATTACATGATTATTGTCCCCTGAGAGTGCGTCCCTCATTTCACCACAGATCATAATTTCTGGTGCTTTCACGGAAAAATAATATATTATTATGCAAATCCCTGATTACATTTACTCTGATCTTTACAATATTCTTTTGTGTTGAAAAGGGTTTTAATCCCACAATGATGCTACACGCCGTATACCTTTAGTTCTTGAACCTTCAGGTGAAACTGGCCCAAGTGGTATTTTACCCTTTGTTCAACTTTTGACACTATCTCCCTTAGTCGCATCCAATTGGATGGAAAAAGCGAGGATTAGCTTAGGATCTCTCTGAACAATAAAGTTAAAATATCTGGGGCAAATGCACATTTATATTTTTATAATTTGTTATTTGATTGTATAGTTTTTATTGGGAATTCCTGTATGCAACCTAAAGTCACAACCAGGGCGTGACAACAAAAGCTGTTAACACAACACCTTTACGTCAGCTTCTTTGTGACACTAAATGGATTTGTTGTGACTAGGTTAACATTAGACGTGATCTCCTACATCACTCAGTAGTGGACAGTGCCTCGGACGTCCATCAAGAAAGTATTTCATCGAATTTTGTATGTGCATTTTGACTAATGGCATCCAAGGGGGGGGGGGGGGTGATCTAGTGGGGAATGCATCTTCCTTTCCTATCTTCACTAAGGCCTATTTCTGCTGGTGTGTCGCTGGTGTTTCGAGAGGGATTGTGTTTCCTGATGATGCCCCACTTGTTTTGCATGATTGAATATAAATCCACATAGTGATTAAGCGCACAAAAAATGACAAAGCCTATAGTGGTTTTTGACAGAGCCCTTTATCTAGTATCTGAAGAAAGTACTCCGTTTCTTGGGATTGAAGTCGTATAATCGTGTGGTAATAAAAGGGAGAATCGAAGTTTGGAAAAGAAGGTTTGTAGATGTATTTTATCGATTGAAGGGGTGCTTAATAAGGTTGTGTGTGTGTTTGTGTTAAAACCTTGGGAAATGTGGGGAACTTTGTAAAATACGGGTGTAAAATTTAGTATTGGGGTAAAGTTATTGTGTTTTAATGTACACTATTGTATTTTTCTCATTAAAGGGTATAGTTGTATAGGATCTGACCTTTAGTTACACGGTTGTTCAAGTTCATCGTCGGGAAGAATTTCAATCCCCAGCTTCCAACAAAAAATCGGCACATCCCAAGGTCTTCATCTAAAAACACGTTATTCCTAGGACGAATCTTATCTGGAAATTACTTCCGGATCCGGTGACCTCCCAAGAACGCCTGCTGACATTGATGCTCTCACGACAGCAGCAAATGCTTTTCTCTTGGGATCACAACTTTTTACCATTACACAATATGATCATGAGAGAATTTTCTGGTGGAACTGTTGAGCTCCCCACAAGTAAAACTGGAGGGGTGTTGAGGGTACTATTTCCCGAGACCGAAGGACGGTGGAGGGCCGGGGGTGTTATTTTGTCTGAGAACGAATGTCGAGGGAAAGTAGTACCCAGGTTTTTTTGTTTTTGTTTGTTTTGGTTGTTGTTGCTGTACTTCATTGAATGTTTTGTGATTATGTTATTTGTGTTGCAGATGTCCATATTTTGAGTATTTTTTTTTCATCCAGTTTGTCAATGAGGACGGTTTTCATTTTTGGTTCCAAATGGGCGCTTTCAATCTTGATGGCCCAATCAGCCATTAATTTAGGATAAAGAAAGATGAACAGGTAAGAGAGTACCATTTTAAAGTATATAGATGACGATGGGAGCGTTCGAAATTTGTTTCTTGCCTTATTTAAAATTATAATGGGTGTTGGGCGCGTGTTCCTTTCCTAACCCTTCTAAACAATTGACTTCATAGAGAAGACGCTTTTCTGATGAGAAAGTTATACATAGGCCCTGTGGTATCCACTCAACATCTGAAATATTGTTCTGAACTGACTCTGGTGGGTCTAGCTTTGGGTTGCCATTAGGTTACTTGTCCCCTGACCTTGCAGGAAGTTGGAAGTTGCTCTGATTCCTCTTCCGTAAGTATATCCATTGATCTCCATATTGCTATGTTAAAGGAAGTAATCTTAGATGAATCTAAGGTGATTAAATTCCCTGGAGTCAGCCAGGGCCTTGCCCAGGTCTTAAGGGAATATCATCGGGTAATATCATACCGGTATCGAGTTTGTACAAAGGGTAAGATACCAAGAAGGCCGAAGCAAACATACAAGGCATTGACTAATTTGGCACACCACACCACCACCGAATTAGCATGCTCACATATATGGACCTCATAAGCGCAAAAAAAACCACGAATCCATCATCTCAAAACACCCACCAGTACACACACAACGTTCCATATTGCAAGTGTAAATGCGTCACAAAAGCAAACATGTCAGCGCCCTGCATGGTACGTATAAATCACCAAGGGTCTCTCAATCCAGATTCTATAACATTTTTAGCTATTTTTCGGATTCAATTTACAGTAGTACGTACAAAATGAGTATAAATTTACGAAAACTCGTGTGACATGCCACACCAAAACGCGGGTTTACCAATGACCTTTCTCGTGTTCTTTAATCAGCCTTTTGTAAGTCTACTGACCTAATGATTATTCAATTCACTGCTTTGTACCCAACAAGTCTTCTGTAAACTTAAGCTTGTTGTCTCCATTGGTTACCGCTGTTGTGCCATGATATGGAGTTTGTTTGGTTCGGGTCGCGCCCAGCCGCTCATGGGAATTTCCGTTCACTGACTAGGGATGATTGACGAACCTCTAATCGCAACAATTGTTTTAAAGTTAAAATTGGTCAAAATGACTCGAAGAGGAACGTTGTATGGGATTCCAAGACAGAGAGAGTACGACCGAACGAAAGAAAGCATTTACTAGGACCAGTGACCTAGCTTGAACTAACGTTGGCTGTAAAATTGCCGATTGTTTGTTTAAAGAGCAAAACATTCAATCCACATTACCCACCACACCATAAGAACTATAAATCTATATATCTGATTTAATGCCCCCCCTGTCATAAAACTTCGTGTTTCTACGACTGATTCTTTTCCGTCTTTGATTCGTTTGGCCCAGGCCACCACACCTGACACATTTTTCTTCTTAAACAGTGACATCCTCTTTCCTTGGTCGCGGCAGCTTCCTGGTCTCTTGCTAGGGGATTGCATTTCAGTCAGCGGCAATTCAAGGTCCCTGCAGAGTAAAAACAGATGGATTATGGTTCTATTGTCAACTAAAACTTTCTCTTCCATTTGGAGATTACCAAATTAAAGGCCCTCTGCCTCACAAAATAAGGCCAAATATGACCAACCAGATGTTTAAGATCATGATTGAGTAAGTCTGAAGATGTAACGTTTTGACTAAAAGTAATGTGTATGTTTGTAGAATAAGCAATTTGCAACAAGTTTGTTTTTTGTTTGGAACATATACTGCTATTGATTAGTTTACCCAGCCAATCGTTGGGGGATATCCAATCCATGTCCACATTGTAACCTAGAAGACCGGAGTTCGACATTCACGTTGTCCCAAACCAAAAATGATCGAAAAACAAAGGCATAAAAGACGATTTATTCCATAGGTAAAGAAGCTTTGCCGAGTTCAACGATAGTCCTCACACAGCGGGAAAACTCCAATGACAGCATATAAAAATACATTATATAATCCCCTGGGAATCTTCTCATTCTGAAGATAAAAATCATGAATCATGAAGCATGGTTTTTTACTCAGACCGGAATGTACCCTTAATGAGTATTTTTGACTCAGACCTGAAGTGACCCCTTAATGACCTTTGACCGCCATGCCGGGACAGAAGTTTTTGTAAAGGTCGATTAAGCTGTCTTCATATGAAGTCAGATGACCATGCAACATTGCAAATAACACCACGCCTGAACAGACTATGATTTTTTTAAGATGTTTGTACATTAAGACCGGAAGTTACCCTTTAATGACCATTGACCTCGCATGCCGATCCCAAGATCTTTGGTGACGGGTCTCAGGCTGCTTCACATAGTCATGTGACCATAAGACCTTGCATAAGCATATGGATTTTTGAAGATTTTTCACATTCAGATCGGAAGGGCCAGTAATGACCCAGATTGACCTAACGACCCATAACTTTTGTGAAGTTTCTCAAGCTGCTTCATTTATGCATGAGTCATGTTATCATGTAATGTAATCTGCCATTTTGGCGCAATTCAAAATGGCCGCCACAAATATTCCGCCCTCTAATCTCGTGTTACAACAACCCCTGCTCTTTTTTTTTAAGTTATACCCGAAGTGATTCCATTCAACAGAGAAACCTTTATTTGCGTGTTAGTGGTCCACGGGGAGCGATATGACTATACTAGAATAGAGAAGTTAACGACGAAATTCAATTCTAAATTTTTACTTTTTTATACTAGATTCCAGTTTGATAGTTGAATAGCCTCTACTTTTTGTAGGTGAGTTATGAATTGAGTGAATTAGTATATAAAAACTCGCGTGTTATTTGTGGGATGAAGTTCGCTATAGCTATAGCGCAACCCTGAGCGGTTGGGCCATTCACAAGTCCCAAATCAATTGTCAAAGAATAAACCAAGGGGTGAAAACGCATTCCAAAACAGTCGTCCGTTGCTGGCGCTGACATTTTAATATTGCAACGGAATAATTATCAGTTTGGGTGCTTGTATAACCACATAATGTCCACTTCGATACAACAATCCGCCAAATATCAGTTGTTGGATTGGGTGCTTTGGGTGGTTAAATTTTTCTACCCATGGCCACACAACGAATGAATGACGCATCAGTCTCTTGATTTAAATCAACGCTCAATGACTACATCTGTTTCACCTAGGCGCGCATTGCATTGAGAAAAAAGATATCTGAGCACAATGAAATCCTTTACACTATTATCACACCTGGCCACCTCTACACATACATTAATTGTATCACTACCGATCTAGTGTATATCAAAGCGGCCACCGCCACATTGTGGACAAGCGGAGGCAGCCCATTGCTTTCTATTGTTGTACTCTATGTTTTTCTTTGTGGTCGGCAAAACATGCGAGACGGTGATTTCTAAAGATTACGTAAACGTTTTTGGCCTTCTATCTATATAGAACCTCTTTGGATACACCCTATAATGTTCATCGAAAGAAAGCGCAAACTAAATCCAGGAATAGTTTCCGTGAAAGCAGGTGAAAGCAGATTTTATTAATCTGAAGATAAAGTTCTGCATGTAACACACAGTGGTGACTGAAGCCTTCGAAAATTTATGATATGTGTGTTGTAGGGCAATGTTTAAAACCATTCTTCTGGGGTATACACGCTAATGCTCACATAGGTATAAAAACAAAGTATTTGATTGGACGAACAACGTAACTTATTTGTAGTTGGCCTTTTTCAAATCCGACTCTTTTGTATTCTAGGAAGAAATCGAAAGAATTTTCTGGTTATTTCTGTCCCCTATTTTGAGTAACGGACGAAGTCCAAACTCCGCCCAACTCTAAACAGCAATTGTAATCTCTATATATTTTACCTTTTTTCTGATGACCATCATCTTCTCGTTTTGGAATGTATGTCAAAAGTAAAACGAATCTCCAGTTAAACTCCCTTCCCGTTGAGCGAACCGGTATTGTACACCGTCTCTGTTTCTCATATGGAGTCACCAGCCAGCTCAACATGATAAATGACCAAAAAAAACTACTATCTTCAAATGTAAACATCTAACGCCCTCAATTTGTGATGGAAGTCGATTTTTTTTACCGTTGTCAATTGGACATTGTTTGTACTGAGGAAGTTTCAACCAAGTTCAAGAACTTATTTTTCAACCATAGAACAAAGTATGGGCAATCCCAACACTACAGGGCTATGGCCATTAGGTTACGTACACTACTTAGGTATTGGGCCTTAAAATTAGGATACTTTTCAGCACTGGGGCTTTTACGGTACAAATACCAAGAGTATAAATGTATCTCTGTATAATTTGGGCATCTAATTACACAACATGGCTCTCTTGCCCTACGCCCTGGCTGGCCTATTGCATAGGCCCATAACAATAACTCATAAAGAGTCAACTTACTGAATGATTATGGCTTTATAATTTCAAATGTGACTATGACGAATTTTTTCTTGACATAAGTACACATCTGCCTCACTTATCACAAACATAAGGTTGTCCTAAACCTGTTAATGTTTTAGCGTTGTAAGTATTGTCTTTATAATCAAGGCTTATAGGCAATATTGGTAATTTTTCTTTAATACCAAAATACAATGAAATTCATTTTAAGAATCAGATTTTTTTTTAGCACCATGTGATATAAACATAAAGGTAAAGATTGAATACGATCCTATAGGTCAAAAATTGCCAATTATGGTAGAGAAATGTCCGTGGCGCGGACGGACAAGGTAGCTGAATGCGGAAACATTGTGTCGCATAATTATACATCGTGATCAGACGATGGCTGAGGCTTGTTTTTTGTGAGTTATTTTTGATGTTCTGTTGCGAACAGGGACATACTTTTTGATTGAAATGACTTCAAAATAAGCCGAATTACTGATAGTGGCTGTAAATTATTAAATCGTCATACAAACCCTGTTCAAAATATCACTCATTGTTTCGCCAAAGAAGTGGTGTCATCTAGTTTGACATCCTTAACATTCCAGATGACACGCGCAGCACAGATCTGGAAATAAAATCACATTTACAACGAAAATTAACTTACATCTTATCATTTTACAATGCCACCTACCGCCTTTTCATCGCAACGTCCCCAAACAAAATGAGCGTGTTCATTGAAATACCCGGACTTATATATGTTCCTTGATCGAGGTTTTTTTAATGCAATAATCGAATATCTTGATAAGCATAACTTTGATCACTAACAACACAACCAAGGTTTTCGGCTTTCGGTGTATTTTGGAGTCAAATATATTAAGGTGCGTAGATGACCATAGGCCTTAGAAGAAGTAGCATGAAATGGTAAAATGCTTTAATAACCCACTTCCTATGAATAACATTCAAGACCATCAAGCCAGGGTCATTATCAGTACTACAAGTTCAAATCTATCAGAGTAAGACAACTGGATCCCATACTGTTAAAATGGTTTCATAGCGTTATGTCCCGCTTGCCGCTCTGATGCCGCTCTTCGATTTATTCTTGATGGATGATGGTATGAAGTTTTCTGCACCCGATTAGGGTGGAGCTTTTGTTGGGGTCGATATAGTTTTAGGGTGGAAGTGCCTTGTTATGCATCGAATGAAGAGTACTAGGTTTGTCGGTCACGTCACTATGGACTGGGATATTTTGTGTAAGTATCTAGGCATTTTTAGTCTCAATTGGTAGTCTGCGTTTCAGTGTGATAGTTACGCCCTGTGGAAGCATGCGCGAGAGTTGTGGTTGTGGCTAGGCAAGCTGTGGAGCAGCACAGGCGTTTGTTACCTAACCGAACTTAACCCGTTTGCAAAAAAAAGGTCTAGGTCTTATATTTGGGCGGTTTTTGTATTCGCGGCTACGAATCCCTACATAGGTTTCTCGGACCGGGAGAAATTTTTTTGGGAGTTTTAGTAATTCGAGATTTCATTACAGTGGACATCCATAAGTGATTCAAGTTAACTGTATTATTGGAAGTGATCAAGCATAAGACGTCCTCATTAGGGTGTGTACTTCAACAAAATATGGTTAACGTAACAGCTCATTAAATTCAAGTCCCTTCCTTAGTGGTCCATACAAATAATTGGCTTATATTCGCCAACTATCTTGAAATTCCTTATTCCCAGTATAAGTTATGAACAAGTCCTTATTGGGCTTTAATTTGAGTGGTGATGCCTGTACTTTCGGTAGAGGCTGGTAATGTGTTTATTCTTGGTAAGGGGGATGGCTCGATTTTAAATCAGAAATTGTTAATCTTATAGAATGGCCTTCACCCCCAAAACCTCCAATCTGTCAAGTTTCGCGCGATATTCAACCCGTTTTTAAGTTAGAGCTAAAAACGTGTGATTTTGTGACTCCCCACATGTAAACGTATTATTGGTCGACCACAATGTGGGGCAAATTTTTCCGCTCCTAACATCCAAACCATACATCCTTTAGCCCTAAGATTTCACAGGGTAAATAAGAAAAATTGTAAACATATTACTAAAATTAAAAAAATATTGACCACTTCCGGTAAAATCTGAATCCCTAAGGATGAGGCTATTAGCGATCGGACCACGGACCTTGTAAGGAAGGGTGCCCCTGCTAGGGGCCTATGTTATCAGTTAGGCCTACAGGGTTGTGTGGTGAATGACATTCACTCTCAATTCACCCAATTCAGCAAACACTCACACCGTAAACAGCAATAGCCAAATGGCAACGCCCACTGGCTCTCCGCACATGACCTAAGTTTTTTAGATTGATGTTATTCAATAAATGGGTGTTCTCAGACAAAGATATGAACCAGTACAACTCATCATTCCTCTAAAATGGTGACGAGGAATTGGATGATCAACTTAGTGGTTCATGTATTTCTAATAAGGCGAAATATCGTAAGAAGAATCATAAACCAAATCTAATAGATTGATTTCGGTTTTCCCAAGTCACTGCCCGTTGAAGAAGTCTATGACCGTCCCTATAACTATTTACATATAGTAGCGACTGAGAACGCGTCTGACAAACCGGAGGAAAATGATGATATTGACAAAGATGTTAACTGCTCCTCACCACGTCCTCTGCGCCCACACATGGATTACAACCCCTGGCGTTTCGCAACACCAAACAAGAGCTTCGTGAAAACTGTTGCCTATTTATGTTAAGTGACCACGTAGATGGCATCCCAGTGTGACGTTCATGCCTTGACAGACAAATCTACACCCATCTTATCAAACATGGCTGCCGCTCTTCAGGACCTTTTGCATGAAAGTAGTGGCGAAGGAACGTTCTCTGGATAAACCCCAGGAGGTTGCATACTATGGAACTCACAACTGAAGCCTACTGAACGGGTGCGGGAAATTGGGGTTTTAGTAGGGGTGAAAAAGAGAAGTCGAGGGGGGACCACTCCCTTCGGTAGAACTAGATGACTACACATTAAATAAGTAAATGTTTTGGCTCACTTCTTGCGAGGTTGTCTTGGCGAAATATCAATAGTGTGGAGGTGGAGTTCGATTACCAATCAACGGGAAAATGTCCACGAACATTTCCAGCTTTCCTTGCTCAATGCCTGGTAGCACAGGGTTGTAAAGAGAGCGCGTTTCGATGTGTTCTGGGACAAGGCGTAACATGTGTAATTGTTTAAGGGCAGCCTCCTCTTTGGCTTTGTTCTCGATTCCATCTTCTTGCTCTCCTGGTATGGAGCGGGTGTTTCCATCTGAAATCAAAATTAAAAGATATGCCATTGTTTAATGGCCTACAAAGGGTCATTATTCACAATATCCCCTGAAGGTATTATAATTTTCTCTTATTTTATCTAATTTTTGTGAAATTTAACAACATTATTGTACCAATAACTAACAACTGGCCTTTGAAAACAGACCTCTTAGCAACTAAGTTTCCCAAGGAACAGATCATTAGATTAGGGAAAATATAAGAGCTTGGCAGTTGTTTTAACCTTCAATCTGTATTTTTGTGTTCATTGCATCTGTAACAATATTCTCGAACTTCCTTACCAATAGATGGAAGAAATTACATTTAATCATTTCTTTAGATTTATGATTTCTCGTCCAGACGATGACCTCATTCATGAAATCGAAATCGAGCCCTGCTGGCACCATGTGGTAAAAACACCACCTGCATAAGCCATTACCACTTTCCAGAAATATGAGCCTTTCACTAAGTCCTAGATCGTAAAGACCCTAAATTATATTTGGATCATGAGATCCTAACAAATAATGGTGTGCGCAAGGGGGAGGGCAGGTTCCCCCAATTTGGTTTGCCAGTCGGGGGAAAGAGCTGTTCACGAAGAATCACGTTATTATTAAAGCCTACATTTTTGTCAGCACTTGCTTTAAACGTTTATTTACCTTCCATTTGGGGTCAGTTAGTCGGCGGGTTACCCAAGTACTATGGAAACTAAAATGAAAATGCTATAATTAACTTTTGACTCAACTTATGTTACGTATGACATTTCTTTTTTCTGTGTGTAAACAGTTGGAGTAGATTGTTATGCATTGTATCGCACTATGCTTTTGTATTGTATCGCACTATGCTTTTGTATTGTATCGCACTATTCTTTTGTATCGTATCGCACTTTTTTATTTCGTTAGGCGTTCGGTATAAATGTTTTGTCGTCGTCATATTCTCTATCTTCATCTTCATCTACTTCTCCTTTCCAGTACAAGGTGGGCAAATTTCTAATTTTGTTTTCAGACAGCGATATTTTATAAAAGCTGCTCGGGCCACCTTTAAGTCTACTAATTACTTACTCGATGTGCCAACTTCAGCGTTTTCGGGTGTCTGCAGATTAATGCTTGGTATTTTGTTGCGGTAGTTTGCAAGAATTTCTGTGGGTTTTCGTAAATCTCTCCATGTGTTTGGTCCAGATCTGATGATTGCAAACATCGTCGTTATCAGTACTGATAATCATATGCCCTACTTGTTAATTGAAATTAATTGGATGTGAGGCGCTTATTTATTTTCCAGAAAAGTTTTGCACATTAACCATTTCGATGGGCACAACACGACTAGTTTGTGGTTACCTACACGTAATGTAAAAGAGTCCTGGGGGATTGTGGGCACAGGTCGTGGAAATGGAGTACCGACTTTTTCTATTGGATCTTGTATTTTTTGTCAATGATGACCTAAGCTATTAATTTCTGGAGGTGGTGCAAAATGTTCGTGCATGGCATTTTCTAAATCCAATAGGGCCGCTATCACTCTCTCACTCACTCCAATTCATTCAGATGGCCATAATTTTTATGCACTAGATCAGTTTAAAGTACGAGGAATCTTTTGGACGGATTTGATCACAACATTACATCAAATCCAATATGGCCGCCCTAAAACCCAATATGCTCTGAATCAGTCAATTGACCATAACCCTCAAGACTTTGTAATAGAGGCTAATTCGGCTCTCTATAAACCCAGTAGGGGAAACTCTATCTGACTTTTCAAGTGTGTTAACAAGCTTACCGATCAAGATGGCAGTCCATATGACTTGCCTTTTAAGATCTTTAAAACCTACAAATTGTCTATATCCCTATATTCATAATATATATTGGCCGTCATTTTGAATTTTTAAGCATATTGTCAAAACAAATATTACCAGATACGGAGTTATTAATGCTCACATACATACATCTCATACTTAATTTAAACGTTAATATTCATTTGGGTGTTTACTAAATACAGTAAAGATGTAGCGAATTTTATAGTTTTTTAAAAAGAATGTCAAAAGCAGCAACAGTTGGCCCACCATCTTATATTTGTGCATGTTAAAGAAACAAGAATCCAGATAAGAATGTCAAATGGTCAAATACTTATCTAACCTTAATTTACATCTTTATAATAATACTATAGTTGATGTTAACTACATATAATACACATATAATTGTAGGTTTTACTATGTTGAAGAATGCGGCCTGTATTGGCTGCCATCATTGAATTTTGAAAATGTCCATTACAAGAGAAATGCCAGTTAGGTTTCTAGTGATCAATACAAGTATCTCATAAGTGTAAAGCAAAACATGATTAGACAACTGGAATCAAGCTCTAAACTGCAAAATGTGAGAACACTTGACCTTCCTGATGGCGTTGGAAATGCTTCAGAGGTGTTAAAGTAACACTTGCAGATTGTGATCATTGTAAATATTTTGAACACCTGCAGAACACCTAAAACGTGTTCAGTATGTATTCAATTAGGTAAATAGGTATCCATGGATGAGTTAAGATCATTTTAATGATTTCGAGAGCATATTTTGACTTTTGAGCAGCAATATTGGAATTTTTTGTTGGCAATGTATGATAAATACATTACTAACACTTTCTTCGTGCTTAAACACCGGAGTACCGTGAGATATTGATCTCTATCGGAAATACTTAAGGGATGTTGGTGATTTTGGACATGGTAGCAGCCATATTGGATTTATTCCAAAAATGGCACTGTAACAAATTTTGCACCCCTCCAAAATTTAATTGGTTTAGGTCCTAATGAACAAAATCTATCCTATAAAGAACAAGTCTGTACTCCATTCCATCTTTCAGCTGTGTGCCTAGACTTCCCCCTGACTAAAAAGTTGTCCTTGTGACACCGATTTAAATCTGATCAATCTAATTTCATTTTACAAATGCTATTACGGGTAACAGAGTCTCTAATATATCATCCTCAAATTGAACATTCATTGGCAAAAAGAAATCAACTTATATTAGTTGGGTTAAATGTATACATCCTAATTTTTATTAAAATCATGATAGATTTCTTCAATGATAAAAATTGATGAAAATGTCATTAACACCTGTGTCGAAATGAAGAGAAATTGCAATCACAGAGAACCATCCTACTTCTCCCATTTTGTGGCTTGTTGGGATTTAAGCTGGCAGTTAATACCACTAATCAGGATTTACTTGTCTGTGCTAAATCATTGTTAGCTTTGATTTACAAAAACATAATGTTATCTAAAATATAACCTTGGATTATGTGATATATACTGCCAACCAAGATGCGAAAAAAGACGCATGTAGGAATAGCTATACTGTGGCTGACTGAAAAAAGAAAGAGATGTGAACTCACAAGCTGTATGATTGAGCCAGTCCACAAGTAGCCCTGTACTTCGTCAAAACCCGATTTTCCAAATCAATGGTTGTCTCTCCGATGAAGTCATCAGGGCCGATCGCATCATGGTCCCACACAGACACTTTCAAGTCTTTGTGAACTGACAGCTGGGTGGTCTTGATCTCAAACATCCTTTAAAGATGATGACAAGGGATTGCTTTTATACGATGTTAGTGAATAGTTTGGACGACGCATTCGATTTTGATCTCCACCTGAGATTCCCTTTACAGGGAATCTTGTTTTAAGATCATGGTTTTATGGGAAAGTAGTTTGCCCAAATTTGGTCTGCAAATACGTTTTCCAAAAGGGCCTAAATCCACTTCACACAGAAAAATAAAGAAAATATTGTAAAAATCAGAGAGTAAAACTAATGTTTTTTTTTTACTTCTACACGTGGGATCTTTCATTGACAGCAAAATTATAGGAATTGGTAAAGTGCAATGTGATTATTTGAGAAAAAAAATGCGGTGATTTTCTTAGAACTATAAAAAAAGGATTTAGTAGGCCATTTTGTAAATCAACTACACATGATTTGTGAAACATGAAAATACTATACGACTATTTAGATCCTTCTGATTCACGAATATTAGATCAAGGACCGTCGCAAATAACGTCACGTCTTTTCTATCCCAATGGCGAGGCAAAATTTTAAAAAGCCACTAGTCCCAGGGTAAGAAATAGAGTGGGCACTGCGCTAAGCAAAAATGCTATCCTTTCTGCTCCCAATGTACATTAACAATCATATTTAACCTTAAGAATGGCAATTGTATAGTTTTAAATGTATTCTCAGATCTTTCCATTAATGTTTGAATATATAAACTAATTTCCGAAAAACTAACTCTTCTTACTTTCCAAAAGTGGGATTAAGATCGTTTGCAATGTAGTTTTCTTCGTCACTGATCTTCGTTTTTCCAAGTTTTAACATGATGTAGGGGTCAGATGAATTGGTTAAGTAATCCTTAGGTTGGAGTCCAATGGCCTTCACAATATACACACGGATGATATATTCTCTCGTTTCAGCTCCATTCAAGGGTAAATTCGTAAAGCGTTTAGGTGTTTCAGCACCTTGAGGCACTGGATAGATACTGAAGTTGGCCTTAACAGAAAGAAAAGAGATGAATGTCATTGTACATATAGTAAACTAGATCTTTCTTTGAAATCTTAATTACTTAGTTTTCCAAGTATACAAGGATGCATTGTTATAAAAAGACGGCCACAAGTGTCGAAAAAAAACACGCGCGCTAGAACGGCGTTTTATCCAATTAAGGTAAGAACCCAGGGTTAGTAGAGGAGCGATAGATTAAACCTATAGGCATTAAGGCCGAAAGGTGTCCATTACTTTCCTAGCAGATAGCATCAAGGCGGTACGTTTACAATTACATTTACGCAATTTACTAGATGTAGCTTTATCCAAGAGCCTTAATAATGATTATGAACGTGGCTGCAAACGCTTTACTTTGAGTTGGTTAAGTAATAAGTTAACAATGATACCACGATATAATTGGTTAAATGCGATCAATATTAAAATATAGATAATGTTACACACACACAGGTTAGCACATGAGCTACTGGCATGCAAGCGGTAATAGAACACATGACCGCTGCAATGTGAACTTTTTATGCACTGAATACTCGCTATTGTCATGAAGAGGGCGCTATTACTTAAGCAGATGATCACTGCTGTCATGTTCGCATACGTATGGCCAGGGATAGGGGCTACCAAAAGTTACCGCGCAGTTTTGGAAGCAGGCTTCATACTACCTCCGCATGCATTGGAAAATTTCGTAAAATTCTGCACATAATTTTGAACATAAAACTACAAAATAAGGTAAGTTTTTAGAGTAAACGGCAGTTTTATGGTGCTAAATGAGTATTGAACAGAACACGACAGATTAAGCCTGTGTTACTTCAACTCTTATCACTCAAAATGAATAAAATTACATACAATGTACCTTAAGGGAAGTATATACACATATTCTTTCTTTCTCTAAAGGAGTGGGGTGAAGGTTGGCAGAGAGGGTACTTACTAGCAATATTGGTAATCCTGAATCCTGCTTTTCCTACACGGCCTGCTGCCGCTTATATTGGAAGTAATGGCATTAACCCTCGTCTTGCCAAACCTTTTTTTGGCAACACGGTTACCAAGGGGGAGATGGGTATCATCACCTCGGGAATTCGTTATAAACAACAGATGCTTATGATTTTGGTAGCAAAATAGATACCAACACACCTAAGGCAAAAAATTGGCTGCTTATTATTGAAGTTAAGCTCACTTGACCCAACCCAACCCAGGATTTAAAAATCGCAGTTTGCCCTCTACATTGGTACCTAAGCATTCAAGGCAGTCAAAACTATTCCTTATTTTAATCCAATAATTTGCAACATTTTATTAAAATCGGAGCATCTTTAAATATTTACCTCTGAACAGCTACAATTTAACCCCTGGTAAAACCTGAGTACACTTGTATTGTACTCGGAATGTACTCGAATTGTACTCGCAATGTACTTGCCATGAAAAGGGATATTTCGAGTATGATTCACACTGTAATTCACTGGCAACTCGCGGCGAGGTTTGGGTGTTGATGTGTCTGGTGTTGGTGGGGGAGTGGTGGGTGTGTTTTATCGTTAGTGTGCTGATGGTTGCGGTGTGAATCCTCCAGGAACTTTTATTTATTTTTCTTTTAGGAGGTGTCTGTTTACAAGTCTTTCTGGTCTTTTGATCACCTCCTCCATGTTTTTTATTGTACATTTTTTTTTGCATGAAAATAAAGATTTGAGATTTTCGATTTGAGTTGTGATGTAAAAAAGATGTACTCCAAATATACTTTTTAAGTCCTTAAGTTGTGTACTCGAAGTGTACTCGGTGTGTTCGAAATAAAAAATTTCAACACTTACTGTTGTACTCAAAATATACTTTTTTGTAACTCGGATATATTTCTAATATAGTGTTATGATCGAGTACATTTCGAATACAATGTGCTCTAAATATTTTTTTTCTCTAGCCATTCTTGAGGTGCAAATTTCTAACCAGAAACGGGTACTTTTCGAGTACATTGTTTGGTTGGAGTACATTTCAAGTACATTAGACTGTTTGTTTCTCTTGACACTCCTTAGATGCACATTTGGAAATTAGTACATTTAGGGTACAGTGAGCTCAAAATGTACTTTTTCCCTAGACATTCCTGGGAGCAAATCAAAACAGGATAGTACTTTTCGAGAACATTTCGAGTACAGTGCATTTTTTTCTCTTAACACTCCTTAGAAATACATTTGGAACATGAAATCAGCACATTTCGAGAAATACTTTTTCTATAGACATTCAGAGGATTCACATTAGGAACAGCAAACAAGTACATTTTGGGTACAATGTTCTCGAAATGTACTCGTTTCGAAATGGGGGTGGGGGTCGGGTAAGCGCATTTGGTATTCCGTCGCTTCGCACCACTGAGGTCCCATTGCAGTTTCGACCCCAGTCGGGTTTGCGATTCCACATATACGTTTGGTTTCCAGTCCATACTCGGCCTCGGAGGTTTCCTCCTGCTTCTAAAACTAGGATTTCCTCCCTATCGTGTATAATGATGTAAACGTGACTTGATATAAAAGTACCTTCATGACACCAAATAAATAAATAAATGCCGACATTTATATAGCGCCTTTCACAATGTATCAAGCGCTGCCATTTATTCCGCTGCCACTAGAATATGCCAGCTGCATTACAAATACCAAGGCATACTCATACCTTTGGGCGGCGCTCATTGGACAGACAATTTTCCTAACACCTTCCCATTTTTCACTTGGGTGGAGAGCAGGCAAGCGAGGCCTTGCCCAAGTTCACAACACATTGGCCTCAGCGGGATTCGAACCCAGGACCTTTGGGTCATGAGTCGGTCGTTGTATCCACTGGACAACATGTGCCCTACAACATGACACAATACAGTTGGCACAAAAAATATCTCGGCATATTTTGCGATCAGTATTGTACCAAAGTCCAATAATTTTGAAAGTTTTCAAGATAAACGGTTTGTTGCCTAGGTCTTGCTTTTTCATTTAACACCTTGCTTGTAATAAAGCGTTTACAAATGGCTGAGAAAGAACGCCCGAAGACGTAAAACCCACAATCCAAAAGTTGCAAAAGATCGAAAAACATGCCGAGACACTTTTTGTGCCAACTGTAGTGCACTACTATATGACATAATAGTGTTGGTGTGTCGTTGAATGCTAATACCTCCCCTCCTGTTCTCGAAATGTACATTTTGAGTACGTTTCAAGTACAGTTTGCTCGAATACCTTTTCTATAGATATTCCAAAGATGCACATTTGGTGCAGCAAACTTGTACATTCAGAGTACATTGTTCTCGAAATGTACCTTTTCTGTAGTCATCCCCCGAGGAGTACATTCTAGTACATTTTAAGTACGCTTTTCGTATATTTTGAGTGTAATTGAAGTGTACTTGGATGAGTGTTCCAAATCTGCACCTGAAGAAATTTAATTCTACCAGGGCCTTTTTATTGATTGTTGCTGATTTGAATCTGTAACTGCAAGACTAGACATTAGGCTGTAGATGGTACAAATTGGAATCCTCATGATTAGACAAATAACGTGGTATACTTTTCAACATGTTTGGATCAATTAAAAAAATAACCAATTAAAAAAATAACCCCTCTATAATCTTTGTCTAACCCCATCCCTTAAGCACTTCAGAATCACGTTTCAGGGGTCCCTCTCAGGCTGTCTACAGATTTAATCACTCAATCCTTTTGTACTCTAGATGTGTTACAGATGGCTTCTAGCTCCGGTGTTAAGACTGCGGGGACAGAGTTCGTGTAAGATGAGTGATTCACATGAGAAAAACGTGTCAAACAAAAAACTATACCAAAAAAATAAGGTTGTGTCACTTACGACTTGCAATATAAATAACATACCTTTACTTCACCCACAACGGAGCGGTCTTCATCGTCTTCCTGTTTCCCATGATGCAATTGGAATGTCCTACAGAAATCGTTGAAACCCTTAAAACGATCTACATTTTCTAGCTCAGTGTCATAGATCTGAAAGTTGCAATCAATTGTAATACCTGATGATAAACGAAATCCAACGGCGGGCCTTACAATAATTCGGGAGAAATGCGCTTGGTTTAATAATTGAAAAGTTACTTGATTCAAACTTATTTATAAATCACTATTTTTTAATCCATTGACTTCCCAAACGGAACATTTTATTGATATTTTATAATTTCTCCCCGGAGCTGGCAAACGCACGTAAGTGTTGAAAAAAAAACACACGTGCGTTTGGTCGGATTCGGACCAGCAATCCCCGCACCAATAGCACGGCGCTCTAACCACCTAAGCTAAAAAGCCAGGGTTGGTAGAAGAGCGATAGATTAAATATATTGGTATTTTAATAGTCCGAGAGGTGTCCATCATCACCGTATCAGTACCGTATATTCATATAATGTGATGCAATATGATTTAAAATGTTAACTACTTAGTTCACCAGTTAGAGAAGGGCGATTTCTATTCATCAGACGCTGAAGTATTTTTAATACTTGCATGCCCTGGCCAGCTCCAGAGAAAGATCAATAAAATCATCCTTGTCTACCTGGATAACTAAGAAGTTAAATTTTCGGGACATACTTTGCTGACCTACAATCAGTTGGTTGCACTCACCCAATCTACAATACAAGATGAGTCACTACTTTACAAATCGACGTTTTCTTATGTTTTCTTTCTTTTTTTCTATAACATTAGTTTCCTTTTATTTATTTATAACATTCGGCATTCGCCTTTTTTTCTATAACATTAGTTTCCTTTTATTTATTTATAACATTCGGCATTCGCCAGGCAGAAACCAATATTGCTATGTGCATTAAATTCAAGGGACGCCTCCAGAACAACGGGGAATGATTTATGGGAAGAAGTCCGATTTTAGATTTTAGGAAGAAACCGAAGGTCTCGGAGAAAACTTGCGAGGACGAGTATGGAACGGCAAACAAATTCACATACGACACTGGTTCGACCGGGGATCGAACCGGGCCGCATTGGTGAAACGTGAGCGATTCGACCGCTACACCAACTCGCCCTCTGTCTTTAAATTAAAAAAAGAATAGTTAACCGTCTATGGTGGTATGGAGAGATGGCGTGTAGGTTTACGGGCTGAATAATGACCCAGGGGAACACCTCTTGACATTGAAATATCTCAGCTTCTTTGGATAAAAAGCTATGTGCTATGTTTTTTTTACAAAACAAGCTATGACTTATGCGATTATTTGAATTTGCGCCGTGGTGTTTTTAGAAATATCGAATGTACTCCTCTCCTGCTTTCAAGGTATAAAACAAACTTCACACAATGAAAAAAAAACACTATAGAGTCCATATAGTGCCACTTTTTCTTTTTATTTGTCCCAAATTTTGAGACACAATTCGTGTCAGGACAAGTACTGAGTATCGCCTATATTTAACAAAAATAAAATGTAAAAAAAAAGAAAAGTGTAAAGATCGTACCCGCCGCATAGAGCTATGAGCTAAATTCAATTTTAAAAGCTATGCGCGAGGGAAGGTGACATGGCCTGACATGAGTTGTAGCGTCTTGTGATAGCTATATGATAATCAAGTTCATGGCGAATTGTTGACATTTTGACATTTCCCCTGCCCTATGACAGACACTGGGGAATACCCCCGGTGCATTGAATGACATATACTAGCAGAGTCATGTGATACGCTATATGACCACATTTGGTTGGAATAGCTATAAAAAATTATGGCAAATTATTGACCTTTTTAGTGGGAAAGGGTGGCCTAGCGGTTAGGGTTTTTTTTTTTTTTTTTTTTTTTTTTTTTTTTTTTTTTTTTTTTTTTTTTTTTTTTTTTTTTTTTTTTTCCCGGTGGGGTCACTTGCTGTGATTTATTCGGGTGCTCAATTCTTGATTTAATCTGTATACGAGCTATTGATAAAATACAGAAGCTCTCCTCCACGGTTCACTTGGAATTGGGCAAATGAATCATGAAAGCATCCCGTCCTTCGGAGGGGACGTTAAACCGTCGGTCCCGTGTACAGAGAGTCACAACTATACATGTACATCGCAGTCAGTGTCGAATAAGAGTAGGGTGTAAACCCCTGACTGTTCCCAATCCGCCCTCAGTCTCAACATGCAGCGGGCCATGTTAGGAGCATCCGTATCATGGATACACGCGGCCCGAATCAGCTTCTCAGTTGAATAAATCCTGACACCACCACAAGCCATTACTAATGACTTGCGGACACGCTAAGAAGATTGACCTTTTGAAATTTCCTCCACCTAAACCCGATTTTTGTAACACAAAAGAGGGAGAAACCCAAAAGAAGAAACCCCGGAGAAAACAAATAGGGCGAAACTAATATTTCCTACCCCTACTGTAAATGACAGTCATTACTAATAAATACTTACGATGAGTTTGTAATCCCTCGATTCTTCCGTATCTGGACATTTTGAAGCATCGTACTTAGACCACCAGTCAACATCGTTTTCAGCTGAGTTTTCCTGTTAGAATTGGTGGGGGAAAGCACAGAATTTGCCTTTAAAACAATGCTTATTATTAATACATGGGTCTATATTTCGCAATACTGCACCTACACTTGGAATACACCACCTCCACTTTGGACAATATGATAGCAGCGTCCGAGATTCCACCTGCTCCACTTACTTCTCCGGAACCAGCCAACATGGAAGATTTTGCTGATAATGTTCAGCCAGTAGTTATTCATCTTATATGCTTATATGAATATCAAAGAGTGTTACAAGCCATCCGACAGCAGATGACTCTTTGCTGGGGAAAAGGGCATAAAGTTGACAGTTGACTAGTTGGTTGTACTGACCAATGTAAAGAACATCAACACTACTTTGTTCTGTAATGTAAATAAGAAGTTACAGGACTTTGGACGTGATCACCTTACCTGTGGCAGTATACGTTTAACTGAAAGGACCTGTGACTCTACAGACTCGACTGACAGTATTATTATAAGTAGTAGTATGATGGTTTATATCGTTCATTACACTATAGATGATACGCTGAGGTTACGTGAGACATTGCAAAACATTGGGGAACTATTGCACCACACCAGTCAACTGTTGTATAGTGTGAGTGGACTGCTGTTGAGTGAATTATAAGACAGACTAGTAACATGATCGTTATTGCTCTTCAATACACTACAGATGACATTGATGACATGCAGGTGTCAGAAATTAGTGAATTGACCTTCAGTGGGGCATCCTCATCATCTTTACATCTCGGAATTTCTCCTTGTTTGTAATGCTTTTGCCATAGGCAGAATTCCCGATGAGTTTCATCGTTTCTGCCACGACTTTTTTGTGGATCACTATCCCTGTTCTTCTGGCGTCTACGACTTGGTCGGCGAAAGGGATGAAACACTCATTCGGTCGGTATTCAATGATTTCGAACACTGCCATAATCTTCATTCCGTGGCTTCTCTCCTTTTATACAAACAACTAAGCTTCGTCGCGGCTGGAGGTTATTTTTATCGGCAAAACATTTCATGTGATCACCAATATCATCTCTCGAGACGTCACAATTTTTAAAAATTGGTGGCATCGCTGAGAAATATTCCTGAAGCTCCGGAGGTACATTGGTGTCGCACTCAACAGCTCCAAATAGGCGGTCTTCCATGATTCTTTTGACGATGTCATCTATTATATACTTCATTAATAAATTTCAGATTGTTTATTGGTTGAAACTCTATCACGCGATTAAAAATAATTCAACTATGCGGAGAGAAATCGGCGCCATCCGTAAATAGTACCCCTACGCCACACCCATCCGTAAATAGTTCATTTTTCAGAAGTACTATTTACGGCTCAGAGGTACTATTTACGGCGCTTAAAGGCTGACTCAGAGATTTCCCGGGGAGGGCGCCCTCAATTTTCAAACAAATTGTGTTTTTGCATATACATAATGCTTGTCCATATAATAATCACTATGTAAAATTACGAAGCCCAAATCGAAGCCCTTCATATAGAAAATCACAACTTTGTTTAAAAATTCCGGATCCGGAAATTTTGTTATACATGGTATCATATGCACTGTTATACTGTACATAAATGTGTACTGCACGAAAACGAAAAAATCCGATTCATCTCTAACTTTGGAATTGAGCATTTTAGGTGATTATTTTTAGTTCTAGTTGACTATTTGTAATTACTACACAAAAAAATATATATTTCGAAATCTCTGAGTCAGCCTTTAAGAATACTCTCTCTCATCAGCTGTATGAAAAATGTGCATGAAAACTCATTGCATAATTGTTTTCTCTCTTTGTTTCATTTTATTTTTGTTTCAACACAAGTTTGGACATTTGAGGGAAATTTCAAATCTCATTGCCATGACTAGCGTTACTGTGAGCTGATAAAAATGGCCATATTTGGCAAAATATGTGGCAAAATATATTTCTTCGCCTACAAAATTGAAAGCAAAGAAAATGTGGTACTAAATTTTTAATAATAAAATATGGAAAAAGTTCCATATGTATGCCCCTTTAAATTTCTACAGGAAACAAATTCTTTTTTTATTTATGGCCTAACCCTAAGGCCCAAAATAAAAAAAGAATATGTTACATTAGATCTGTTTTGTTTAGCCAAGATATATTTTTTTTTTTTTTTTTTTTTACGAAAAAATCCGATTCATCTCTAACTTTGGAATTGAGCATTTTAGGTGATTATCTTTAGTTCTAGTTGACTATTTGTAATTACTACACAAAAAAATATATATTTCGAAATCTCTGAGTCAGCCTTTAATTCGCGTAACTTACTGCGATTGCGTAGCGCGTCTGCATTTGCGCGTAGTGGATTGCATGCTTACTACCACATTCATTCACAGAGATGCATTTGACGTGAAATTTATTGAATGAAATTGCAAAAATTACAATTTTTTCATTGTTAACTGGAAATTTATTAATAAAGTATATAAAACAAATATATACTGACTCGATTCGAGTCTCTGGCTTAAAACTATGGTTCCTCGGTGACTACATTAGTGCTATTTTGTTTCGGGGCTGCGCCTCTCAACAAAATAGCACTAATGTAGTCACCTCGTGACGATAGTTTTTACCAGAGCCTCTCATGTCAGTATACATTTGTATACTGTGATGGTGCGTCTGTTCCTGAAAGGAAACCCCTGGTACTTCGCAAACGACTCTATCGCTGGATTGGTTCTTTTCAACCATTCTTGGCGGCGGTCTGTCATTGAGCAACCTCTCGTTGTGTACCACTTGTTAGGGTTGTGACAGCATTGATAACCGTGAAAATAGCTGCCGTGGAACTGGAAGACGGTTTTTTCTTCCGACAAAAGCCATCTACAGGAATCTACCTCGACCAAGTCGATATTCCCCTTAGTTGAATTGGTGTTGTATTTCAATACCTTCGGTAGCTGCCACCCAATCTAACCACTTCACGGCGGATTCACCGTGTGCATAGGCATGAACGATGTTGGGCCAGTGGGCACAGGCTGCTTCAAAAACCACGGGTATAACGCGTTGACGTCAAAACCTTCTTTACATGGCTGATCTTGGTGACGTCTTTTTCGTGGTATAGATGGGAAATCACGGACGGTCCGCTTACGATGTTACGTCTCATTTTATAGTACAGATCTCGGTCTTTAGATTTGAACAGGGTGAAGAAGTCTTGGATGGATTTACAGTGTGTTGAACATGTATTTCAACGTAAGCCCTGGTACGGAGATGGCATCCTTAAACATATCCAAATCCTAAGAAGCGATGAATAGAACGTAACATGTGTCTACTGCAGTTAGAAAATAGGTTGGACACCCAATCATTATCCACTTCAGACGTCTACCATGGTATTCATTTCTCAACTGGTCCATGTTAGAGTTGGTAGGATCACTAAAAACGCCTAGTGTGGTGGAAGTTTGGGAATGTATTAATTTCTGTAGTGAATCCATCCATTCGTAGGGGAAGAATCCTTCCCCAAATCCGTAATGGGCATTTAAAATTGTTTGTAACTGTTAACCCGGGGCAAGTAGTTGTGATGTCTAGGAAATAAAGGGATTTCGTCTGGATACATTGGTAGCTGAGTTCTTTCTTGATTACTAACTTCATGGCTCCTACCTTCATAATGGCTGGGCAAAGGTACTCGCGGACAAGATTCAGATCATATCTGACTGAGTTGAACCCTAGAATGGGTTAGTAAGGGTTAACATAATATCAGTTCCTGACGCAGGTGTTCAAGTTATCTTGACCCTTTTCCACGGGTACGTTAAATCCAAGTATTTTATCTCACCAAGTCCTGCCAACTTGGTATCCAAGGCTTGGAATAAAGCTTCGTATTCGGGATACAACATCTCGTAACTTGCCCGACTAAGTTCTTCCAGGTAAGTAACCATGGTCTCGACCAATCCGTGCGGGTTACCGTCGCTGATGAAATGCTTGGTGGTCTCATAGCCTGGGACGTTACTGGCTACACTCACACTTAACGGAATGTGATGTGCTTCCACCCTTCCATCCTGTTCTTCTTTTTTGAAATAGCATTCGAAATCAAAAGTGGCGTGATATGGAAAATATCTCAGATCGAGAGGCGTCTCGATATTTTCACTGTTGAGCTTGTCGAATATCTTTGGGGTGAGATGTATCCATCGCCAGAAAAGACATGCTTAACGTTGTTGTCACATGTAAGCTCATGACGTTTCAACCTATATGATTTGGTGAAAATCTTGTCACACTTGCTGCATCGGTAGGACTTTGAGTAAGCTGCCAGATCTCTAATAAATCTACATTCACTTCACTTCCTCCTCCATCTCCATTGGTTTTCTCATTCTTGTTGTCCCAATTTGTTACTTCATTCCCGTCTTCATTTTCAGCACTTTCTTTGTGATGTTCTACGAGAGTGTAAACTTGAATGTTGACACCAAAGAGCTTTTCACATGCTGGAAGTGAGTCGAGAGAAACCCTCTTGAAATCACTTGCCTTTGGATCTACTTCTCATAATAGTACTTGGTATGGTTTCCAAGTTTCATTGGGAACAGCCATTGTGCAGAGCCAGATATGTGAAGAAGCATAGGTTGTCCTTTTATAATGTGCTAATTCCGGGCAAGTGATATTACGGCCAGGTTGTTCTGGATAAAGTCCGGGATGACTTTATCTCCGGCACCAATGGAAAACATCAAACATTCATTTACTAACGTAGAAGATGACATTTTGTTACCTGATATACGTACCACTTCGTGTCGGTACGATGTCTGTTGGTATAATCAAAGAAGAAAGCGTACGTTTAAAACAGCCTCTATGAATCGATCCATATCCTCCATGTTGGCTATCGTGAAAAGGTCATCGAAGTACCTGTGGTTATTAAAGACACTATCAGTGATTTGAAAAATATTTGAAATTTGCAGGAATAGCTTCAAAGTGAAGGATAAGTCTGTTTAAGTTACCTTTTCCAGCTGTAGAATTGACAGAAAAGGAAGAAAACGGCAGTGTTCCAAGATACGATTCTTCATTCAATTACGTGTTGTAGTAAGTGTCCGTTCGGACAGTAATGACTAAAATATCCGATTCTGTCCTTATTAGATTGCTTCTGGTCTTATCATTTACAGGGTATGTTAGGATACCTGTACTTGTTGCATACATGCAAAAATCTGATTTTTGATGATTTTTTCGATTTGCTGATTTAGCAAATCACTGATAGTGTCTTTAATAGAGGAATGGAAATATCGAAGTCCCGCCGTTTCTATGTTTCGAAGTATAAAACCATAACTCATTAATTTTGAAAACACGCTGTTGTCCAGCAAATATCGCTCTTAGACGTCTCTCAACTACAGATACGGCACTCTGATTTCCACGGCTATCACCACCACCAGCTCCATCACTCCCAATACGTAGATTGAAGATGTCCCGAATACGATGGCTCATACGGTGATGGGGTCGAATTGAAGACCATTGATTCAAATAGATACACACACTGGAAAAAAGTATTGGAACATGCATCGGTTCTTAACCACATATGGCGCATTGAATGCCTCTTGACTGGTGCCTGGGTCGTCGTTGTTCAAGACAGGCAGCGATTATGTGGGATGGCGGGTGCCATACCTACTGCTCATTCCGTCGTCAGTGAAACACACCGTTCGAACACTAGACGAACTACCGGTGGATCTGCTTCTCTCACTAGTACTACCACTACTTCTATGACGATCACTACTTCCAAGACTATCACTACTTCTATGACTGTCTCTACTTCTATGCCTATCACTATTTCTATGACTATCACTACTTCTACCGGCTTTAAAACTATCACTTACATGACCACCATCTTTGACATTTGACACCTGCTGCAAACTTTCCTTAAATGTTGACGACGTTTGAAGTACCAGTGGTAATGATGACTGTCAGATACAATGATAATAATAAAAAACAGAGATGCTTCAAAAATACTTTACTAACATCACCAGACACTAACAAACTTTTGAACGGTAACCTGACAGTAACATGACCTACCTTACCTGAGCATGATCTCCCCAATCCTTATTCAGAGCCGTACTGGCCGTATAGTCAGGTGGATATGGTCCAAATTATGCCCTGACCGTAAAGTTGAGTATGGACACAATTTTTTTGCTGAAACTGATAGATTAGGGTGTGTAGAATAAGAATCTGCCGGGTGCCACCTGGGCATCCTTGACCATTTTGAGAAATCCAAGATGGCGTCGCCATAAATGATAATTATATATTCATCCATATATTTTCAAACTGTGGAGTTACTAGATGTACTATAGGATCCAATGAACAAGTGTATGGCACTTGTATCATTAAGTCATACGTCAAATTCAAAATGGAAGCCAAATCCAATAATTTTAAATATGCTATATAACAGCAAATACCTGAGATAAAAAAAAGATATGAAATACTTAGGTTATGTTGTTAGACTATAATGGTATTTCTGTACTTTTAAAGTTGTAACATGACGTCCATCAAATATGGCAGGCAAAAACGTGAATATCTTAAAAAATACTTGACACAAATTTCTAAATATTACCTTCAAGTATAAATTATTGTGTCAATGAAACAATTAGAAATGTACCTATGATCATAACCAAGTGATACCAGCTAATCCCGATGAATAAGAATGGGTCCAATTATAAATTGAGTGCAATATATGTGAAAAAATGTAATTCCTATGGTATTTTGACAACTTTGCACCATATTAGTTTTATTTCGATTTTGGCGCATTTAAAACAAATTGAAATGTATGTTGTACATTGGTTAGAATCAAAGGTACATTCTAATGTCATGACACATTGATTTCGATTTGAAGGCTGTAATACTTATAAATTGGTGTCCAAGTATTTTTTGAAGATGGTCACGTTTTGGCTGCCATATTGATTGGACGTATGTTACATTATAACAAGTTGTTCAGACATACAGTTATTGTGTCCAACAAACATTACCTAAGTACTTCTCGTTTATTTTTATCGCAGGTATTTGCTGTTATAGGGCATATTTTAAAATTATTGAATTTGGCTTCCATTTTGAATTTGAAGTATGACTTAATGTTACAAGTGCAGTGCACTTGTTCACTGGATCCTATAGTATATCTAGTAACTCCATAGTTTTGATACTATAGGGTTGAATAGAAATTATTATTGTGGCGGGACGACATCTTGGATGTTTATCAAAAGATCAAGGATGCCCAGGTGGCACCCGGCAGATTCTTATTCTACACACCCTAATCTATCATTTCAGCAAAAACATTGTGTCCATACTCAACTGTACGGTCACATGAAGGTTCTACCTGACTAGTATGTATATCCCTAACGTCCCTAACTGCATTTTTTTCCACTTTCAAAAAATCACGGAGAGGACCCCTGCCTTGTTTTTGGGTGGAAATTGCCCCTAGATCTAAACAAGAAAAATAACGTTACCTCGGTTTTTTGCGGTGATCGTCAGGCTGGTAGCCAATTTCCGAAAAGGACGTTAGGGATATAGAGCGCAGTGCCCTTTTACAAAAATAACGGTTGGTTGATGCACATGTCGAGCGTACCCCTTGGAATTCGTTACAGAGCTCACAAATGACCTTATACTTGATCTAAATGATTGAATTAAAATATTCAATGGGCATCGACTGAAGAGGTTATTGTCATAATTGCTAACGATAATCAGAGGAATCTAACATATATCTTTTCGATTTGTGTACATTTTAACCTTTTAAAATGGGTTGTCATGCAACATCGTCGTTGTGCATGCCTAGCCTGACTAGCAAGCAAGTAAAGTAGCATGATTATTTGCCTAGTCTAAGGCTAGTTAGTCAGTCTACTTGTTATTTCACACGATTACAAGACTGTGCTGTAAGTTAGTGTAGGTGAGTAGTTTTTATTTTTATTTTGTTTTTATTTTTAAATTGTTACTACTTACCTCGTCAGACTCGGACCCTGATGATGTTTCATGAGTGTCCATTGATGAAGGGCTTCGAGTGCCAGGGGATTTACCACTGCTACCAACACCCTCCCATTCTTGGGAGCTGTGGTGCTGAAACAGAAATAAAAACAAGCAAAAAAAATCAATAATTAAAAGAAATCACTCCATCCATGGTCCGTGATTACGTATATGAAATGCATGAGAACATGATTGGTCTCAGCAGATGATAATTGATGGCTTAGCGGAAAGTAATGAAAAATTGATATTGGATTTCCGCCACTTCTACCAACTCGTCCTATACCGGAGGTAAAAATTCTTCCTCAGATGAATTAATTTGGTTATTCTGGATTAGGGGCTATGCTAGGGTTGTTTGGGTTAAGCGCAAGGCCTAGCACTTCATTTACTTCTGTAAATCTCCGTGAGGCGGTAAAATGGACGGGAATGTGGAGGGAATATGCAGAAAGCAATCTATTTTATGACCGATACACAAAAACGTTATACATATACACGATATGTAAAACTATGACATCATCTATGACGTAACTTTATTCACCAATCACAAATAAATGTCATCTATGAGGTCACTTTATATTCACCAATCATAAACTCAAACACCTGTCATGTGACATTCCTCCACCCCCACCTCCACCAAAAAGTTGGACGATTAGCCCCTACTATACTACACTAATTATTGGATTGGGTCGTTTTCTAGGCATTGTGCGCGAAATTGGGCTTATAATGCTTTATTTAAAATTAAACTATTTTTGCAAACAAACAAGATACACACTATATATATGCTAAATATATTTGGAATGAGTCAGGCGTATAATGATTTCCTTATCGGGTTCAGCGTAAATGCTGCATGCGGTAATATAAATACAATGCTTGTTGAAACGCTTACCTCAATTGTCTTAGGGACATTCCTAGTCCCATCATCATCATCTATTCCCAAATCGGCCGAATCTGGAATGTCAATGAAACCATTCAAAGATATAAACAAGTGATTAATAACAAAGAGTTGGAAAATGAAGATATTATACTTTGTAAATATCTATTTTCCATATATAAAGCAATGGAATATTAATTAACGATTATTTCAAAAACATTTTCAAAAATGCTACCTGCAGTTCTTTCCTCTTTGTAGGGTGCTAAATTTGTGATACTTGTACTTCCTACTATATGCCTGCCTCCAAAGACACGCTGGTCATATACTTTGATATTAATTGGCGGTGTGTACTGATTGTCTATAGGCAAATCCTAGAAATATCAAAGAGGGATAACACAAGAAAATTATTAGTCGGTGTTCGACAAATCTTTGTAATAATAATATGATAATATAGGGTATGGACCATGCCCTTCTGCGCTGTCGATTCGTAATCCCTATCACGGGAGGAGAGCAAAACCAAGCGTAAATTCATAATAAATTATTAAAATCATATAACTATCTGTTGCCCCAAATAAAACTTGCACATTTTCTTGAAAATGAATAAAATGTAACTTCAATTTATTTCCCCCAATATCATTGACCAATAGATACACTAGACTTCAGCAAACAATGGAGCTAAAGATTATTCAATTACCGGCTCGGTATGCGGTGCAGAAAACACTTCAGATTCCTTTTCATCTGGGAGTGCAGGTCCATTGTTATATTGTCTCGCGGTTGAAAAGGCCACCTCTCCGATTTAGACGAAGTCTTTTTAATGACGTAAGCGCAAAATACTTATCCTCATTCGCAAATAAATAGATCTTGAGCTCTTAGTGGAGTGTTCAATTAACTTTTTCCATGTTTTCATCATTTATCGAAAAGGAAGAAAGACAAACAAACATCATGCCAGAATATGCTGGGCAAGCTTTGCCTAACAACTTTGTGGCCAGAATACAATCCGTAAACTTATGTTAAACTTATTTGTATTCAATGTACCTCACTTTCAGAAGAAAACTTAGGGTAAACGACCCTATATCATAATTAAAATGGTTAGTATGTGAAAGAGGACGGGTATTTTGTCTCACCCGAACGTGGAGGTGAGGTGGGTGTGAAAACACATGGCTATAACAATGGCTCCGCAACCGGGCCCATTGTATATCTTTAGTTAAGGTTTGCTGAAGTCGATACATATCCATTGGTCACTGATATTATGAAAAAGAAATTGTGTGACATTGTATTCATTTTTAGAGAAAATGTGCAAGTTTATTTGGCAAGGGGCAACAGCGGTTATGTCATGTAATAATGTAGAAATAATTTTCACCGTTGTTTTGTCTTATCCCTTGAAACGATCGCAGCCAACAGATGCGCCGCAGGCCTATAAAGATCGCTTAGCCAACGGCTTGCGCCGCAGGGCTATAAAGACGGTAGCCAACTAGCGTTGCGCCGCAGGCCTATAAAGATCGCTAGCCAACTAGATTGCGCCGCAGGCCTATAAAGATCGACTTAGCCAACTAGTTGCGCAGCAGCCCTATAAGATCGCTTAGCCAACTAGCTTGCGCCGCAGGCCTATATAAAGATCGTTAGCCAACTAGAGCGCCGGCAGGCCTATAAAGATCGCTTAGCCAATTAGATTGCGCCGCAGGCCTATAAAGTCGCTTAGCAATAGTGCGCGCACCGCAGGCCTATAAAGATCGCTTAGCCAACTGTTTGAGCCGCAGGCCTAGAAATTTACGAATCTAATATCTTATTTAGTAAACTCGCTCGAGTCGCAGACCATAGCCCCTTTAAAGAGGGCAGGCTTGAAGAATGAGGGAATTAGGAGGAATTAAAAGTGTTAACTAGCTTGCGCCACAGGCGTATAAAGTCGCTTAAGCTAACTGTTTTGCGCCGCAGGCCTATTATAAATTATAATCTAATGTTTTTAGGGCTTTCTGAATATTTATGAGCTGTTTATTGAATTTTATGAGATGATATGAATATTAAGGCGCGTTAATTTAACGAATATCATGATTTTGAACCTTCGGATGAACCTTTTTTTAAAAGTGAGAAATGACACCATAGAATGTAAAACACCCGAACAAAAAACATATTAAAATTTTGCGGGGTGGTGGTGGTTGAGGGCGGGGGAGGGCTGAACAAACAAGGTCCAACTAGATTGCGCCGCAGGCCTATCAATTTACTATCAATTTCTTTTTATATATATAACTCGCTAGCAGCCGCAGGCTATAAATTTACTAATCTAATTTTTTTTTTTATATAACTCGCTAGCGTCGGCAGACCGCTAGCCCTCTTAAGATGGGCTACTAATACAAGATTTCGCCGCGGGCCTATAAAGATCGCTTAGCCAACTAGATTGCGGCGCAGGCCTATCTTAATTTACTAATCTAATATTTTTTTTATATATATATACTGTCGCTAAGCGCCGCAGGCCTATAAATTTAAAACTAATCTAATATTTTTTTTTTCTATAACTCGCTAACTCGCTAGGTCGCAGACCGATAGTCCCGTAAAGAATGCAGGGCTGAAGAAGGATGAAAATCCTATGGGTAAAGTGTAAAACTATCTTGCGCCGCATGCCTGTAAAGTCGCTTAGTAGCTCACTGTTTTGCGCCGCAGGCCTATACACTTTGGGGACGGGCGTTTGTACGGAATAAAGGCGCTAAATTCAAGACAGCTCGTCGCCCCAGTGACTTAGGGTTAGAGCAAAAGCCCAGTGATCTACTACTTTGTCCCGTGATTTAGTGTTAGGGCGAAAGCACAGTGATCTACTCGCCCCAAGTGACTTAGGGTTAGGGCGAAGTCGAGTGATCTACCGTCCCAGTGACTTATGGATTAGGTCGAAAGCCGGTGATCTACTCGCTACATTGGATTTAGGGTTAGGGCGAAAGCCGAGTGATCTACCTACCTACTCGCCCCAGTGACTTAGGGTTGGGCGAAAGCCGATTGATCTACTCGCTCCAGTGACTTACGGGTAGGGTTATGGTTAGAGTTGGGGTAATTAACTCTAACCCTAAACCTAACCCTATCTCTAACCCTAACCCGAAACCTAACCCTAAACCCTAACCCTAACACTAACCTAACCCTAACCCCTAACCCTAAACCCTAACCCAATCCCCGAACCTAATCCTAACCATAAACCCAAAACTCAAAAGATGGAGGACATTTTAAAAATTGTATAGGGTTTCTAAATGTATGCAGATATCATATAGACTTAAAAAATGCGGGGACACTTAAAAAAGTCCTCACATTCCAAAGGTTCCTCTACTAGATAGCAATCAAAAAATGTCCTGTAATATAAGGATTTTCACTACATACATAAATACCTACACACCACACACTACGAACCGACATACATGAACAAATATATACACACTATACATACAGCATACACACAACCACATACACACATATCATACATCCATACCTAAATACACACAACAGTTGACTACATTACATACAATATGGAATACGACGAGTGTTGATAGTATAACAAAAATATAGACTGCTCATGTGGGAGATGGTTATACAAATATGACTGCTATGAAGGGGCATGGTTGAAACTATAGGCCCAAGGTGGTCTCGAACCATACTATGCCGCGAGGCGTAAGCCGAGGGGAATAGTATGGTTCGGAGATTCACGAGGCCTAATAGTTCAACATCTCTGAATAAAAAGCAGTCCATATTTGTTTGAATACCGAATCTATAGATTCTTGTCAAACTGATTGGTTAAAAAGGTTTAGTCTAAGCAGGATCTAACACGGGAAAGGCCTATGTATGTGTAGGCCATGGCATGCGATGCATGAAATTTTGTGTAAACTTAGGGTCCAAAACTTGGTGAAGAATTAGAAATCACTTTCTTGTGTTGAGGAAGTGAGGTGGAGTCCAAAACGGATCACCGTAATCGCCTTCTGCAGTTTGTTGTCGGCAAGATGCGTACAACTCCGAATCAGCAATTTTTAACACGGCCTGCAGATGCCCGTTATCGGTTGTCAAATTATAATCCTCGAATATCTTCACGGTGTATTTACCTGCCGTTTTGGTATTAGCCCGATGAGCTGCATCTCTGATTCCTTTCAGATTTATCTACAAGCTCATAGCATTGATACAGGTCCTGCGATTCAGACATTTCCTTGCCAGCCTGCATAGACTTGCACTACTTTGTGTTTACTCCGTACTGTCAGTTCGGATATCCGTCCCAAATGCAATTGCGATCTCTCTACACCAGCTTCATATGTACACTCATAATACAATAGTTCGTTACGGACCCGTCTTTAAGCTGGGAGAGGTAGGGATGTCCCGGGCATAGTTTTATGAACTATGCCCGCTTTCCCAGGGCATAGTTCATTTTTGGTTCAATTTTGAAGTAGGTTGAATTTATGCCTCCACTTTTACCAATCAGAGAAGGGATCTTGATATGAGTATATAATTAAGGAAAATTGGCCCAAGATGATCGTGAGACCAAGGGCCTACTATATATAGTTACTACATAGTAGGCCCCCGGGGTTAAAGATAATCAAGGGGCAATATTTTTTCCATAACCCGAATAAAGAGCAGTCTATATTGGTTTTATACACCTCATGACATATTCGTCATGTTTTTTTTATTTGTTAAAAGTTAGGGTTTAGGCCAGGCCTAGTGTAAACCTAGGCCAACTGCATATAATAAACTGCATTACAGTTTCTTTACTATACTGTATAGTAGGATTCATCCCGCAACGTGCAGAGGCTGAGTTGTACACTTACAAAAAAGCAGGCTTCGAGCTCGAATTCTGCAAAATTTTATCCACATGCGCTAGAGACACCTGTTTGTTGCTTTCACATTTGCTGTTCAAATACTGTAATACAAAACTGTAATTTGCTCTCTTGTATTAGCGCTATCACCCTGTTGTAGAATTGCGAATAGATCGTCATCAGTTACAAGCTGGAATCAGGGTTGTGAAGCTCAATTCATCAGTCTGAGCCGACGATTCCACGGCCATGCAAACTTTTTGGGAGTCGGCCATGAGTTGTGTTGGTGAGTTTTCACGTCTCTTCCACATACTGTATTTTCGAAATAATCTGCGCAAAATTAGGGGTTTTTTTTAACATTAATATTGGTGTAGGAGTGTATGTAAATTGTGCATTGATAGCAGGTTACGGGGGGTTACTATCCCACGGGATAGGTGGTTTGGTTATTTCTCAAACAAAACAGGAAATGGTAGGAAAAACCCATATCATGTGACTACGTTGTTTAACCAATCAGTGACCAGAACATATGCAAGAGGCGTATAATAAAAAAAATTATATCATGAGGTCAATTTTCACTTTTCATTTCACGAGCGAAAGACGAGTGAAATTGGAAAGTCCAAATTTTACCCCGAATGATATATTTTTACACTGCACGAATATAGGCAGTCAATATTTGTTTTTACATACATACATAATACCTACATACTACATACATACATACATATCTACATACATACATACGCATACATAATACATACATACAAAACGAGAGGTTGTTGGTTCGAGTCCCATCACATCAAAGTCACTTTTACGACAGTATGCAACGCCCGCTTTGTAATCAGTTATTTCGCCGATACATATATCTATAACGAAAACACCAGACTCGTGTCAACTTACCATTTCTTACATTATTAAGCGCAAAAGAACTTTGCTGTGGCTGGGACTCGAACCCACAACCTCCCATCACATGCCGTGGTGATGCAATGGACTAGCGCACCCGAGATCTAAGCAGGAGGTTGAGGGTTCGAGTTTTTACACCATAGCGTTCACAGCATATATCTATATGTCATATTAGAACTGCATTTAAATGCACTTTTGAAAAAAATACAGAGCGGACCCCTGCCTTGTTTTAGGGGAAAATGGCCCTAGGTCAAGTAAGAAAAATAACGCTAGCTCCCTTAGTTACGGTGATTGTCAGATTTTCCTCTAGGGATAAACATACATGTATCGTGGTTAAGACACGACAATGAAACATCATTCCTCTGATGATCGGTTACCCAGTGATTGAAAGTGAGTAACAGTTGCCTTTCCAGAGGTTTATACTTTGAAATTTGTTTTACGCGCTCTCTGTAATGGGATTGAGCATACTATTATAGAAGAAGTAGTATCAGTATCACAAGAAGACAACGCGTACTTACTTGCGTGAGGAGGAGCACTGTATCACTGATGTTTTTGTGCTTGTGATGCACCCTGATGTCGCTCATTACTTTTTCATTGTTGATCTCAAATTCAATGCTTGCATTTTTTAGGCCTTTCATATTTCGGACACCCCAGACACGGATCTGTGAACGAACAAAATGAAGAAGAGAGAGAGAGCGGGAGAGCGGAGAATAAGGAGTGAGTCGCGGAGCGAGATGAGCTAGGTATGTACTTATCACCATTATACAATTTAACCAATAGCAATATCAACAAATGCTTTCCTTTTGTACACGCGAATCAATAAAAATCATATGCTATGATCATGTTGGTCAGTTGATTGGTATTAAAAATTTATGTTAATCACCGTTTTGTCATTAATGATATTCAACTTTGTAATTGGAGACCTGGGTATGTCCATAAATTAGGTGCCCGGTGCCCCCCTTTCAACATTACATATATGACACATTATTTTGATATCTACAAAGGATTAAGAAATGCTTAAGGGACCAAATCAATACTCAACCGGTGGGCATTTTCCGGTTCTGCCAGGTTCCAGGTGGTTCAATTAATCCGCTCAATCTTCTGAATCCTTTAATCTTCTGAATCCTTTAAAACTCAAAGAATTAATTGAACCGTGCGGAACCGGGCAGAACCGGAAAACACCCGCCAGTTGAGTATTGAATTCGTCCCTAACCTATCACTGGGGTAAAAACAAACCCTTTTCAGAACCGAACACGTTTCGTTCACATTCACAGTTCATTCTGTAAACGCGAGGTAAGCTCTGACATTTGTGTCATTTTAGTGCAGGAAGTACAACATACCCATGTATGAAATGTAAGAATACCCTAAACCGATAACGGAGTGCTATATTACCTCAACTTGCATTTTGGTCATTTTGGGCAAAATGCCCTTCGGGATTTCGTACACTCTATCTGATCTACTGTTTGGTTTCTGTACAAGACTCGTATTATCAGGCTGCAAAAAGAACGAAAGGTAGTGTAAGCAATTACAATAGGCTTGACGATTAGCTAGAAAAATTAGTTACATTGACAGATATCTGTACACAAAACTATACAGCACTATAGAAGGCATCATAATCTACCACCCGACTCAGTTTAAAGACCACCGGTTGTCTGGTTTTGTTGGTTAAGTGCATTGAAGATATTTTGTTCATATGCATATTACCTAATTAGTACGTATTGATTAGCATCCATATATCTGTACACAAAACTATGCAGCACCATAATTCAGCATGGTTTACCACCCTATCAAGTTTAACAAGTTTAAATGTACGACAGGGACGGGTTTCTGCTCCAACGGTTAATACAATGATTTTTTGACTTTTTTTAATTATTTATTATAAATTACTACTAATACTACTACTACTACCACTACTACTACTACTATTGGTGAACGGAGAGTTTATCGGAGAGAGTGCCGCGCATACGTAGTCAGTTTAATTGTTTTTTCTTGTTTGTTACGAAAGGCTCCATACATGTACAAGTGGAATTGGTTATATGTTATACTGAAGCCTGCAAGGCTCATAAAAAGGTGTGCATTATATTAATTATATATATATATATATATATATATATATATATATATATATATATATATATATATATATATATATATATATATATATATATATA
>JAMKCH010063689.1:0-80576 GCA_023653785.1 Ophioderma brevispina
AGGTCGTTTATGTTTAACTGATGGAGTCTGTCCTCTCTGGACTATACCTAACCACCTTCTTAAACACTAATATTTTGAAGTTAAAATAAGAACGCTCGTCGTTTAACTTTAGTCTTGCCATGTGGTAGTAAACACTGTTACGGTAGCCTGTGCGTACCAATGTCAGAAATACGATTTATAATTTTTACAATAAAAAATTATTTTATTTTGTTCATTTTGTAATGATTGCTTTCAAGAATTTCGAATGTACATAAACAACATTCAACAAAAAATGTAATGGTACAGTCCTTAATAATACAGCTCACTCTTATCTAGAAGTGACTTCTCCAGCACCTCGGGACGACAAAGTTCTATGTCCCCTGCTGATAACATAAAATTCTGCAGCTTAGGCAAATAACTAATGATAGTCCGAGATACAAGTTCCGCTCCATAAGTTCGCCTGTCGCAAAAGTCTCTTATACTATCTAGTTACCTCGTAAGATAAAAAAATAGCCATTACACCAATAGCACATTGTATCACTTTAGAAAATACACATGTCATCGTACTCTAGTGCAAACTTATTTGGCCTATTGCATGCACCATACCTGAAATATCTCTAGCTATATTTATATATAGTAGAGAATTCTCTAAAAAGTTATCTAAGTATGTGAACAAACCATTGCTTCTCAAATAGCACAAGGGAATTCCATTTTTTTCTTGTAAGATCTTGACAAGCTTAGAATTTTTTTCTTGTTAGGGATCTTCCCAAAAGTAACAGAAAATCAGGATACTTGCGAATCTTTTCTAAGATGCGTTAATTGCTAAAGGCTATCATCAAAAGCGTTCAGATAATTGTTAGGACATCCTTTCCGGTTACTTTATATTTCAAGACAACCTACATGTCGCATATAGTTTGAATATATTAAGTTTAAGAAGAAAAAGTGTCCGAATATCGTTACAAATCTTCGCTTGATGGAAAACCTCCCATGGAATCTTTGAAATCAAAACTCCTGTACGTAAAAATGCCCCAGTGTCAACATATTTTATGTGCAAAATTAGAGTGCCCATCATAATGAAAATGTCTGAAAAAATCTTAATGTATAGTAGACATTATGACATGATTTTTACTATTTTTTTTTATTAAAGAGTTCTGAGTGAAAAGGTATGGCGTTTTGATTTTGCACCGTAATTGACACACAGGAGGTTTTTAAAAGTGGGACAAACATTACACATAGAATTGATGTGCATATGTGGGTTGCAGCTTTTAGACTATGCATAACCATGATCAGATGATACTCGATGCATGGCAATTAAGGACATGGATAATTTGACCAAGAATTCGTTGTGCTATTCTACGGTTTACGTGATTTTCCCTCTCAGAAATTTTAAATGCAATTGCTTTTCAATGATTGTCTATTGTCCAATCAAACACCAGCAAGATTCATGGTGCAACATCATGACTGTTTAGTTTGCTCTGATGATGGCATTCGCCAGAGTGTCGAAAGCTCAACCTTCCAGTTCGGATGCCTCTAGGGAAAGATTATTTTTCTACTCATGTTTACCAACCTAGAGTACCAAGTAGTTTCAAATCAACTTCAGCGTTAGTGCTCGCAATTTATGGACACTGAGTAAAATGTATTTGTGCAAAATTATTACCTTAGAGATTTAAACAAAAATCTCTGAGCAGTTTCTTTATGTGCATGAGCTGAGACATTGATATGGAGTGATTTTCAATAACTGACTCTTTATGATTGAACAATGGTAATTTAATTTGTTGAAGATATTTTACTGGCAATTAGGTTACATAATAGACTGTTGGCTTTGCTATTGGGTTTCCGGTAAAGTCTTGGCTCATCGAGCGTAACATGGCGGTAATTACTTTAACTAGCGACAATTTGTTAACCATAACAAATTGCAGTACTGTGAAGCAAGGAATTCAGTATGTATAAAATGCCGACTGAACCGCCTTCTCTGTGGGATAGAGCCATCAAATCTACCAGATAGTTATCTGTATCTGTATTGCTCATAATTCTGATTTAGTTGAGCAAATTTTAGAGAAAACAATGGTAAGTCTTCGAAAGCGCAGAAGCGAGCGATGCAAGTGAATGGGATTTTGTTTCCACCACTGGCGAGTGCCAAATTGTGTAATACTTGCATGGAAGCTCATAGACGATTACACAATCGGTGACGTCACCACCTCACAGCGCCCAAGTCAATAATATTGACTTTCGCTGAAGTGGTGTTGCTTGAAAGACGATTTTCATTTTGGCTCTTGTAACTAAATCGTGAGTAGCATAAATATGACACCGTTACATATAAAATCGCGATAAAATAAGCTTTCCATTGGTATATAGCTTAATATATGCCGTCCGAGCAATGGGGATCACCTTTAACCTTTCAAGAAAAAATCTTTCCTGAATGTAGGGTTTTTATTGACCCACACTGTACTTTCTCTAGTATTTATACTTTAGGCTATGAAAAGAGCAGTTAGACGGTAAATGTTTTCTTCTTCGAGACGTTCAGAAAAATACCAACAAATCAAAACAACCATCCTTCGGGCAGTCACTCTCTGACAGAATATTCCCCCATCTAACAAGAAAACAGTTTCGGTCGAAAAAAAAACGATTTTGTAATTCAAACTTGGCTTATGGTTAAAATATACCACTTTTTTTTAAATCGTAAAACCAGGCATTTAAAATTATCAGGTAGTTTGTCACAAGAGTATCAATCATACTAACATAAATTAGGTTATTTGGTTCTTCTGGCAAATGAAGTGCTTAAAAACAACCTCTGCCCTGAAAGTTTTTAATCATCGTCAACAAAACTGTCAAAGCTGGCATCATCGTGAAACCAACCCGATCCCTGCTTCGCAAAACTTGGCGTATAATAAAGTTTGGACTCATTAGGGCGAAGATCTTGTCCAGGGCTTCCTTCTGCCTCACTCTCGATTGTCATTTCATACCCTGGTTTGCCCAATTCTTCGAAGGTAACTTTTGGACCATTGGTATTACTTTGGGATGGCTCACCGAGTCCAGATTGAGGGTGGTTGTCCATTTCGTAGTGGTTTTCAATTGCAGATTGCGGAGGAGTCATTGGACCAATAGATGGTAACTCAGCATCTCTCCCACTTTTGTTGGCTTTAATAAGCGTTGAGCTTTTTTTCCTGAATACGATACAAAATACGATAAAATTGAGTTCTATCAATGATAAAAGTGGGCTTTTGAGACATGGAAATCTCTAACATTTCATTGGTGAGTGGTCTAAAGTCATAAGTCGTCATTACGCTCGCCTCATTCTCTTCACTTCAATCTTCAGACCTCCCCGTCCTCTCTACCTCTTCTCTTCTCCTCCCTCTTGTTCTCTCTCTTCTTTCTCTTGTCCTTTATACTTCGGCGAGCTATTGTGTATGCGTATCACGCACGCCGACTTTGTTTTACTGCGATTTGCACAGTTAAGCCTTCGTGAAAATCTATGATATCACTCCTTAGTTCAGGCTGGACCGAAGTATAGCTCCCCCTCCTTCGACTACAGTGACAATAGTTTTTGCAATTAAAACATATATAATCTATATATGTAAAAAGTTATAGGCATATATATGTTAATCTCTCACAAAACAAGAATACACTAAAGTTATATTAGCGATTACGTGATCGAGGCATTTTAAGTTTTTTCGTAGTTGACTTACTCTTGGCGGAATAACGACAAACATACAGAAGATAAAGATTGAGACAACTCCTACTGCGGCCAGAGAGCGATGAAGAAATTCATAAAAAATCTACTGAGAAAAAGTTAAAACATAAAACATGGGAAAACTATAATGTTTGGGTTTTCGTGCGTAAAGATTGCGCTTGCCCACGTGGACGTTCAAATTTTCGTCACATACCCAATTACCCAAGTAACCAAAGGAAGCTTCATGAACTGCATTGTTCTGAGATGTACAGGGCCTTATCTTGGTGGTTATGTTCGTTTTTTCCTTGCTCCCAAAAAAGTGGTTGCAAGCAGATAAACCCCAATTTCTCAACAACTACTGAAGCTGTGAATTTCATTCTCATGTGTGAATATTAATTTAATCTTTGTATAAATTGTGCAAATCCCATGACAATACGCCTACGCAAAACCAGAGATATGAAACGATTATTTTAAAGGCCATCTGTTTTTCACCCATTCCCAATGGGATTTACACAGTTAACCATCATTTGACCGTTCTGCTGTCGGGTGAGTGATTTTCAACACATTGAAATGAAAGATATTAAAAACTTTAAAAAACTATAAAATTTAAAATATTAACAACTACGGAAAGCAAAATGCACAGGATATTAGTTTTTCTTAAGTGGCAAATAGGCATAGGAATAATAAACGTGCAATGCTTGAGACTACAATCAAATTTAAACAATTATGATCAGCACAAATCAAAAACCTTGCCGTATGCTATTTTGTTATTTCTCATGTGCAGTTTTTGTGATAAATATCTGAACTTGTAAAACTAAGTGGCACATGCGTGTTTAAATGTTATACATGTAGGCACTGCGTCTACAAGAAAAGAAATTAAAATAGCTTAGGTGGCATGAAAGTCCAGTGCTCGCAGTAACTTGTTGCCTGGTATCATTTGTCCAGACCCAAATGGGGATATGACACAACAGATACGATTTTCTTGAAGTTTCTCATCTTTGTGAAGATTTCTTAAATAACACAATTGGAGAACATGCCATTATTTCATTGAACTAAGCCGAGGATCACACCTCTCATTTATTGATTATTTCTCTACTGGACCAATTGAGTTGAATCTAAAATTTCATTTCAGCAACATCCATGCTTTCTTAAAATATGTTAAATGTAAGCATTACTCACGACAATTAATATTTCAACAGTTAACTTTAGAATGAGTATTGTCAGCTTAAAGGTAAGATATTTGTCAGATACATCACTACATTAATTTAGTAGCATGTCACCTTCGGGTCTTAGGTTATCATTAGTCAATGCACACGATTGAACCACAATCTATCTAATGTACCGCTATCAGTAACGTATAAATCCCATTGGAATGGGTTGTGATGATGAAAAAATGAAAAAAAAAAAACAGATGATGGTCTTTAAAATCATTATATCCTTTTCTGGCTTGCATCGAGGATTTCATGGGATGGGCACGTTTTATACAAAAGAGATAATTATATCCTTCATGAAAATGGAAATCACAGCTTCAGCAGTTTTGGAGAATCGGAGTTTATTGCTTGCACCACTTTTTGGGGACACCCTCTACGGTGATAGGGGGTGGAGCAGTGGGGCAGAAATCCGGCTCATTGATTTTGTCGTTTTGTATTTGTATTGACTTTTGTATATGTGTTTTAAAGAAACTATCAGTGATCGACCCGAAAGAGTCCAAATATTTGAATTTGCAAGAATAGCTTAAAAGTGAAGAGAGGTCGTAGAAAGTATTTTCAACTAAAAAAAAATGAATGAAAAAGGAATAAAATAGTAGTGTTAAAAATATGAATTCATTCAATTCGTATTGCAGTAAGTGTCCGCGGGCAGTAATGACTAAATATTTTTTTTAAATTTTATTTTATTTAGTTGCTTTTGGTCTTATCACTTCTGGGGTAGGTTAGGCTACCTATTCTTGTTAAAGACATGCAATAGCCTGCTTTTTTGGCATTTTTTCAATGCTTTTTAAGAAATCACTGATAGTGCCTTTAACTACCTGGTGCCTAAATCTTACCTCTCTAAACTATAGCTAAATCATAGATTTAAAGATGCGTGACCCGATCATAGGTTATTCCTTTTTCTCTCTCTCTTTTTTTTTTTTTTTTTTTTTTAAACATTACAAATTTTCAAAACCAAATTTGTACCAGATTGGCCCATATAGCAAGTGTTGTGATGGTAATGTGGTCGAAAAAATATATTTGTGCTCATAGCATCACACGGAACCATTTCCCAAGCCTTCGCGGGGGAATGAAAAATTATGAACTTTCTTCTGATACCAAAATCTCAATTTAGATGCGGTAGAGTGGGGTACCCACCTTTAATTATAACGCTGTTGGCATAGTCCCACTGGTATTCTTCTTTAAGTATGCACAAGTGGGCACATGTGGTCCAGTGGATACAACGACCGACTCATGACCCAACGGTCCTGGGTTCTAGTCCCGCTGAGGCCAATTGTGTTGTGCACTTGGGCAAGGCACTTTATCTCGCTTGCCTCTCTCCACCCAGGTGCAAATGGGTGAGCGTTTGGAATATTGTCCATTGAGCACCGCTCCGCGCCCATAGGTATGAGTATGCCTTGGCCATTTGTAAGGCAACTGACATATTCTAGTGGCAGCGGAATAAATGTAAATCGCTTTGATACTTTGTGAAAGGCGCTGTATAAACACATGATAAATGTCGACATTTATTTATTTATTCAATATGTGCTTTTATTACAAAAAGAAGACAAATAAAGATGAGAATCTCAGTGTGCAGGCTTGATATTATCTCATTTTAATCCGTAAAACACAATGGCTTGTGGCAGCATGGCATAGATACTTGCAAACACTTTATCCGTCATGAACAGATCATGCCTTTGTGTCAGGATTGTGGTTGTAAGAGGGAAAGGAAGTACACACAAATGATGCGTGCGGGTGTGTCTCGACCTACTTTATACAAAAAGAAAAATAAATTTTTAGGAAAGCCGAATTCAATTTCTCAAACCTAATGCCAAAACTGCAAAGGAAATACATCAAAGAAAATGCTCATCAAATTTGTCGGATTTGTCGGAGGCAAAAGTAGGTGTACAGGTTCCGAATTCGGCAACATTTAACATTTTTTTTTCATTTTGGAATAGTAACTGCTAATTTATAGCTTCGATTTCTAGAATTTTCTGTATTACATAGAGGAATAAATGAGTAAAACAGCATGAAAAATAAGTAATACGTGTACGCCAATATATCAAAATTAACATGCATTATAAAAATGTACTCTGAGCTCAAAGTTGTGATACACTAGCCGAGGCGCGCACACATAATTTTTAACACAGAGTAAATAGGGAGCTTCATATCCCTCTTAGTACATTAGCTTGTCGAATTAAGGCTTACAGAGAATATAACTATTACATCTATAACAAACAAAAATAATGTTTTTGAAAGAGGCGTTTGAACACTATTTTCCTGATACTTTCCCATGATGTAACCGGTGTAGAAGTTTTTATAGTCCGCCAGAGTCCTAGTCCACACTCCACCTACAATTCACGGTAACGAATAGGGCACTCAAATCAGTTGACTCTTCAAGCAATATTACTTTCATGCTTTATTCCATTATCGTCAATAGAGCCCGGACTATGGCTCCCGGCGGAATATATTTACTTTTACACTGGTGTAAAAGGAGATACAGTCCACCTGGAGCCATAGTCCGGGATCCATAGATGACAACGGATAATAAAGCGGGAAACTTAATTTTTGCGTAAAGAGTCAACTGAATTGAGTGCCCTATACTTTACCGTTGTAGGTGGACTATGAGTCCGGCGGACTATAAAAACTTCTACACCGGTATAAAAAGTTAGATAGGCGTAGTATACTCACTTAGTTTACATATATCGTCTTTCCCTGTCCACGTTCCATCTCTTAAACATACTCTATTTCTGTAAACCTCTTCCGGAGTAAAGCCAATCAAACAGGAATAAGTAAGCGTTGATCCTTGTGAATAAAACGTGTCTGCGCTGCCATTGTAATTCGCAGCGAATGGTTTCGGTGGCGATGGACAGTTTGAAGAGACTATCTGAATAACTGAAGATCAAATATGGCAAATGTTTCCATTTAATATTGATGAATATCGTCATGCAAGTGCAAAGAATGGAAATACTTGAAATCATAGTTAAGTTGGTCCATACTTTAGTTTTAGAGAATGAAACAGCAACAGTAGGCGGGATTTCATTAGTGAATACAAAGATTTGATTGCAAAATTTGTTGCTAAGTCACATTCTCTATGCCTGCTAAAGAGACACCATCAAATTTTCAGCCTCGTCTCGTGAGTTTGGTATTGGATGGGATATTCTGTGTTCAGCTAAAGATGAAGTGATATTAGTAACCAGACAAAATACATTTTGTGCATTTCTTTCAAGGAGAAAGAATGCAGCCAAACTAAACATGTCAATGTAATTTATTATATCGTCGTTTGGGGCAAAGAAAACTCCTCTGTATCTGTGGCCCTTGAACACATCTTGTGTAACATAGTATACCTATGCTATGGATTTGCTTTAAAAACATGTTCACGGGCTAAAATACAGAGGAGGTTTTCCTGCCCAACGACGACATACTAAATCACATTGGCATGTTTGGTTTGGCCGCATTCTCTTTCTTTGAAAGAAATCCACGAAAACATATTTTCCTGGTTACCCAGTATCATTCCCTGGTTACCACATATCCTGACCTATTAGGTTGGTGTTATACACATTTAATGTATCGTATAGCAACACGATTAATTCCAACGAAACTTTAAAAAATGACCATTTTAGGTGGCGTATTTGTTCCCTGTTCAAAGTATCTAAGTGCATCATGCATCTTAAGTCATGGATAACTGTAAAATTATCAAGCTTATGCTGAACCAGTCTAAGACTGAACTGTACTGTTTTTGCTTGTTCTCCTCATCACTATGATCATCTTAGGCACTTGACTCTCCATGTCGATGGTACTGTGATTAATTTTTCTCCTTCGATAAGGAACCCATTCTGCTGCGGGTGGCAACCTAAATGTCCACAGATCCCACAAACAGATTGGTGGTGATCAGGATTTCTCTATCATGCCCCTCGTCTATGGATTCCTAGCTGTGTGGTTTCTTCTTCCTCATTGCTTTCTTTTTTCATAGCGCCTAACATCCTTTGGCAAATAGGCGTATTATGAATCCCACTGTGTTGTATAGGTCTTCTTCTTATCGTGTCCAAACACAGTGGTTCTCAAATATGATCCAGCCAGAGATGGGTACAAGTCTGGCTGCTTCACTGAATTCCGCAAGGTCCTTGTCTGTGCATTGTTGCTCCAGCAGTGGGCAGACCAAGAGATGTTCCATTGTCTGTGGTGCTGTTCCACAGCCACAGGTAGTGTCCTGATATGCTTCCTATAGCCCCACCGCTGCAAGGAAACCTTAGACGGCCAATTCTGGTTTCAATCTGGAGCCATCGCCATTCAACATGGGAGTCCCATCTTCCAGGTGGAGAGATGCTCACCGGGTAAGGTACAATACCAATAGTATGTACTGGTTGGTGGCAAGCTTTCTTCCACAAGGCGACTCTCTAAGCTCCTTAAGACTGTTTCAAGAGGTTGGACTTTGATTAAGAAACTCTCTTGGAGTTGAGGCGGTTGGCAGCAGGTGATCTGTCCAGACATTAGGTGCAGTCACATTAGATACTTGGCAGCTACGCTTTCTTGCAGTCGCGACCTTTGTATAGGTACTACTCTTAATTTCAAACACAAAAAAGTGGACATTCCAAAACCTCTCACAAGGTAGTGTAAATTAAAGATTTAAGAACTATTCTAAAATTTAAAAAAAAAAATTAGCCACCTTTTGGTACATTGAAGGAAGCAGGAACCACGATTAAATTAATTTATTTTGGGCATGGTCATGGGATTTGTTTTATGTTCATATTACAACGTTTAGGCAATAAAAATTAATAATTTAATTGATTTTTAGAAATACAAAGAGTGTCATTCCCATTTTCACCTCTAATTAGTTGTCTAGGCAAAAACTGACAGTGACATTAAGAATTTTGTTGCTATTTGTTCTGTGATTTTTGTTATTGTCATTTCCACTTAAGTTATTCCCAATTTGATGACGGTAATACACCATTTAGAAATTCTTTTCATGGCCTTCGTCTTTACATAACTAAAGGATAGAATACACAATTAGGAGGTTTCGTTCTTACTTAAAGACACTATCAGCGAATTTCACCCAAAAAGGAGAGTCAAAATATTTGAATTTGCAGGAATAGCTTAAAAGTGAAGGATAAATCTGTACTTTTCATAAATTAATTTTTTACAAACTGGCAAAGAATTGCCAGGAAAGGAAGAAAACGACAGTGTTCAAAGAATTAGGCAACTCCATTCAATTACGTGTTCGTAGTAAGGTCCGTACGGAACAGTAATGACAAAATATCAGATTTTGCTTATAGAAGTTTTGGTTCTTATCATTTGCAGGGTGTATTAGGGTATTGTGTACTTGTTAACAGACATGCAAAAATGATTTTTTATAATTTTGCGATTTTCGATTAGCAAATCACTGATAGTGCTTTTAAATATTCGCAAATGGAAAATGAAAATGCATTTTAATAGTCTTCGTTTGAAATTAATCAGACCAAAAATTGAAGTCAACGGTTCTTAATTTAGTTATTATCTACAGCAAGCCGAAAATATTTGAATACTGTTTATATTGAAAAAAATGAGAATGATTGGGTTACTTAACGCAACCGAGAGTTAATAAGAGGGAGTGACGGACGTTACGCCAATTACTCTTCTTGAAGCTTGATAACCATAATAACTGGCCACTATAAATTGGGGAATAGTTAAAGCGATTATTTTTATTTAAAACGAACCCAAGAAGGACCTGTCTGATCTATTAACATACAATACTTGTGCTCACCTAAATATATGTATAGAGGATGCCCATCCAAATCGATGTGCAGAAAACTGTTATAAATTAAACGCTACATTATGATTTTTAAATTTCCTGAAAGTTCACCGCGCAATCTTCAATGACACTACTTCAAAGTGGTATATTGTCAAAAACAGTGCTATCAAGACATGATTGTCACGAGTTTGTCTTGACATTCCTTGGTAACAAATATTTCAGATTGCATGTACTTTTTAAGTTCAACAGTTTACCTATATCAGTTACAGGTATAATGTATGTTGCAAAAGTAGACTGGTAAATATCGCTGAGGAAACTAATAATAACATTGTATCAGAAATTATTGTTCAACCAGGTCCGCGATCCGGGAGAGTAAATTGCAGTATGACTGCGCGCGTTTGTTCAAGTGTTCATGCATGTTTGAAATTTGTTCAATTGCTTTGCTGAAGATAATGCCACTCGGTGGAACTTGTATTGTGAAAAAATCGCGAAATGCTCGGTGAAATTTAAATGTATCGATGTAGCCAATTTTTGGAATCATGATTTCGGTTGCGAAGCAGGCGACTGCAAAATTTCTCCATTTATCTCTGTTCGAATCAAGTTCTGCTAGAGCACTAGTCTGCTGAGACCCAATGACCTTCCCATAGATTATGAATAAAATGTGTTTGATGGTTGTAGGCAGAGTGATCTATGATTCCACAAAATCTAGATAAAGCAAACTTGACATCCTTGAGCATTTTGAGATAGGGACGGGGGTAAATAACAGAGGGAAATTTGTAAATGTTGCATACGTGGGTTAAAAAAAGGTGTGTGGACTTGTTCATAATTATGGTCCTACGGATTACGAAAAAAGGTATAGCTTTCTATATCTACAACCCCTTGTGTATGCAGGACAGGCCAAACACTATTCAAGGTCATCATGGGGGTAAATATTTTATAATGATCCGATTTGTTTTCAAATTGGTTTCAAAATTGTTCGTATGCGGTATTTTACATATACAAAGGATTATAGTCGACTTCATGTTAATCACCCAGATGTTTTAGCAGAATACGTAATCTCCCATTGGCCCCAATGTGCCCTATCAATATTTCCCCCATATTATACGCAAAGTCAACAAAATATATAAAACCTAATTGTATATTGCTTCCAAACAACATGAAGAACTTGAGCCTATCTGAGAAAAGCAGTTGATTTTAAAAATCTTACCCTAGGATGACCTTAAACCATTTATTTTCTACTGTCTTAAGTTATGCCTAAAATATAGCAAACATACCTTTTTAATCTTAGGACTTGATGAAATGTTATAACCTTTTAACGCTGTGGGAAGGGCATGCAAATTTTACCCCCGTAAATTTACCCCCTCTTCCATATCTCAAATTACCAAGGATGACAATGATCAGCAGGTCAAGTTGCTAGAAAACCATCAAACATTTTGTGCAGAATCTTGTGTGTGGTCATATTCAAGGGTCTATGGGTTCTACCGCTGGAATATTCTTTTGAAGATGTTGTCAGTTGTACAAACTAATTCTGGGTGGTCTATTTTTGAAGACTAGGTCTTCCTCCCATGTGATGGGCCAGTATAGGGCATATCTCCTACTGGGTTCTCCGCTCTGACATTTCTAAGAAGAAACATGGCAGAGCGGGTGATGTTATTAGAGTCTTATATGGTTGATGGGAAGCTTCTGTGTTGGTAATTTCATACACTCTAGTATTGGGACATGGATCAGGCACATTGAAGTTCATCATGATTTCACTATAAAAAAAAAGTGCGGAAAGAGGTTCTTTACTTGTCCTCTATATGGGAACCTTGTAAGGTTTTTTTTTTCCCTTCAACGAACCAAAAATAGTTCTTAACTGCTGTTTATTGCACCTTTTATGGTTCTGTTAGGAAACCTTTTTGGGTTTCTAAGATTTTTAGAACCATTTTTGAGGGTTCATCTTGCCGGGTCCAATAGAGCGACAAAAAGGTATAACAAGCGTTTTTTTTATAACATGTATGATGTAGTAAAGAGTCTATTCTTCTTTCTCCAATGTCACAAGGAGATTACCCAGATTCGACAGCCTTACAAAAAGAATTTAAAACCAGGTGGTATATGATGGAAAAAGCTTACAGATGGGTGGAATCGTCAGGGGTTTGTTTCTGGTTTCCAGAATAGACAGAGGTGCCCGTATGTTGTGATCATTAACAGATATCTGGAGGTTGTTTTTATGTTGTATTGGTTTTTCATACACTTAAAAATTGCAAAACCCTTCACGGAATAAAGCACCGTTTCTTCCGTTAAGGTTTCGAATTTGTGTTCTCCCTGTGTCAGAAAAAAGTTGTCAGGATGGGTCGTTACGGAAACTCACGATTAGTTAAATAATGATAGAAATAGGTACATCCAGCATCACATCATGAACAGTAAAACACTGGTAAGCCATTCATTACTAAATTATACAATCATTAGTTGGACTGATCTACTTGCTATGGCCATAGTGTGGAACCTACTACTAAACTACACAAAACTTATTTACAAGCCATAAGTACACACACGTACAAAAGATTGCAACATGCAGGAAAAAACTTCATTATCACAAAATGATTTTCAAATGTACCAGCGGTTCTAACCACACATGGTGCATGAATTCAAGGTGTTTTTCAAACAAATGTTATTCCCCAGGATCCTAGAGTGCGGAAAAAAACAAAAAAATTGATTTGAATAACATGTTCCCTAATATGGCGGCTTAAAGAGCTGGCGATCGACAACTTGCCGATTATTGCACAGTTGCACCCAGAGGAATACAGAACAGGAGGAACGCCAAAATGACTCCAAACTAGCCGCTAAATAAATTGTACGGGTTAGTTGGGATGTATTCTAAATGTTTACGGGAGATAAGTACAGTGCTTGTGTGGGGACCAGAAAAGAAATGCGATAACGTCAAAGGAAGACCGTGGTTTTAAAAAAATCGGAAATTGTGAGACATCCGCTTGCAATTTGAATGACCAAGTCATGTCTGAATACTTATTCACATTTCCATGACAAACAGTATAATGTCAGGGGTATGATTATAAAAAATTTCCTTAAAAAGGATTGCACGATCAATCGTTAATGAAGATGTATTATTGGCAGTTTGAAATCTTTTGTGACATTGATTAGGCTTTTTAATTACAGTGCTGAAAAATAAGGTTGATTTTGTGGTATATAAGATTGAATATTTATTATAGAATTATAAATGGAGTAAAAGTAAATGGTTGGTTTGTAGGAAAATGGTAGATTGTTAAATATTTGGGAAGGAAATGTAAGGCTGGTTTTCAAGATAAGAGAAGATGATTATAGTTTTATAGGTTCAAGAGTGGTTTATTTCTATTCAATACGATGTTGTAACAATGGAATAGATGTATTTATAATTATGAAGTGGTCATTGTTGATACAATGGTTGACATAGTTTTATAGGTTTCAATGAGTGGTCTTTCTATTTAATACGATGTGGTAACAATGGAATAGAGGTATTTATAATTATGAATTGGTCATTGTTTGACATCATAATTATTTATAATTATGAATTGGTATTGGTTGACAGGCTTACAAGTATTCATGGGAGTAACTTTGAGGTACAATACAGAGTTGTATAAACAAGTTTAAGAGATCCACTACGTTTGTAATGGGAGAATAATTGGTTGTGATATTGTTTGAAGGTGTAAGTGAAAAACTAGGTAGGTATTAACAGGGCTGTCAGTAATAAATGTGACCGGAAAAATAACGCAATCGTAAGTGTTAATACTAATAATATTAAAGATATACTTAGTATATAATGTTTAAGTGTAAAATTAAGATATGCGTTTACAAACGAAAGCTGCAAAAATTAACCATTTCTGTTTCACAAAATTCGTGTTCAACTTTAAGCTGCTGTAGTTTTTAAAAAAGAAAAAAAAGGGGGAAAAATAAAAAGATAAAAAACAAAATAACGGCACATTTTCTGATAACAAACAGCTCAACAAAAGACAAAACTAAATAACACCAATAAAAAAAAAAAAAAATCAAACTTCTTATTCTACCGATTTCGAACCCTGACTACGGGTTGTGAAAATATATTGCACAGTTACCTTAGACCCCTGCGCTACTAAGGAAACTTGTAATATAAGATGTAATCTGCTCATTTGGTCACAGCGGAGGGAAGACAGACGAGGCACAATGACACGACTCACTAAAAACCAGAGAAGGTATATTTCCGAGATCAAACAAGCCAAATTACTCATCATGAACTCATGAACTGGTTTGCCCTTATAGCCTGGAAATGAATAAAACATTACAAATCTCTAATGGATAATTTCACCATCAGTGAAAAAAATCATAACAGGCCATTTATTCGCAAATAGCGTAACATCACCACGTACTAATTTAACTCCGATTTTACGAACAGGACATTCCACATGGCAACGTTCGGAGACGACCGGGACGAAAAACAAAAACGGCCTTAAGCCTGATGAATATCACCACCCTCTAATTACTCATGTGCGCCTCAATTGCGCCGTACGTGAAGGGACAAAAGAAACCTTATACAGTGTTTCGCACGCTAAAACTAATTGAAAAAGTTCATAATTTGTAAACACACCGTCTTGAATCTTTGGAAATCTTGAAGAACAATCACAACAATGTACACTCGCGACTTTGATCTTTGGATCTATACGGAATTAATACACATCTTTTTCATCCTAAATCTAATCAAAACATGCAGTCATCAATCTAACTACTAGAAAAGCACCCATGTAGTTGGTTTCCATGCAATCCTATGGGAAAATTCATGCAGATATACTTCCGGGGGTAAAAAGGAAACCAATGCACGGTCGGCCTACGCCGACCGTGCGAAAAGTTCTTTCCAAGTTACCACGTGACCACTTTCTTGCTATTCAATTTCCCGAGTCCAAAAGCGATGGACTTGCTCTCATTTCCATTGACTTTATTTCATTTACGGTCCACACAAGCACTGCACTTCTCCCGTAAACATTTAGAGTAAATCCAAAACAATTATTTAGTGGCTATTGGAGTCATTTGTGGCGTTTGTGTGTGTGTAATTCCTCAAGGATGCAATCGGCAAGCTATCAATAACCAAACTCTTTATCCGCCATATTTAGGGAACATTGAATCAAACATATTTTTTGCACTCTAGGATTCTGTGGAAACGTCTGTTCAAAAACACAACTTTGGCATTCAATGCGTCATTACGTGTGTTTAAGAACCGATGGTACAATTTTTTGGAAATCATTTTGTTTATGAACTCTTTTTTCTCATGTTGCAAACTTTGGTCCAGTGTGTGTTGTATTGCCCTAAAAGTATAGGTGGTTGACTACCATATTTGCTCTCGACGGGAAAGGAGGGTGCGTTTTTTTTAAACGAACTGGAATGGGCACAGGTGCTCAACGTGCCATGTACCCAAGGCCCCCCGATCTCCCGGATCCCTTGGATGCTATGCTAGACAGGGACGCAAGAAGGGCGGTAAAAATTTTTTAAAGCACATGAACCTATGAGCTTGAAGCACTGCGTCCTCTTTGGATGGCATTTTGAAGCACTGGATAAGAAAACACTTCGAATATAACCACGGAAGCTCTCAACTGATTTCTAGTGATGGGCAATTGCGATATACCAATACGGTTAGCTCATCGAATAACCATTAACGCAAAACTATTAACTTCCATATAATCATCCCCAATGATATCACAACCAAAATTTATTTTTCTTAAATTTATTTTGGCTATTTTGACCCAAATTTGAACAGTTCTTCCTAATTGTTATTTCTGTTAGCTATAACTAGACGTAATCTGTAATGAAAATATAATAGCAGTTCGTTTTGTGGTTCCCTGCGTCATCTTGTTGAAACTAAATTATCTGATTAGGCGTTTACCCAGATTGGGTTTATTCTCAAACGTAATGAACAACCATCAGTAAAAAATGTATTTTTCCTCGTTACAATATTTTATGCTCTAGTTTACTTAGGAAACAACAAATGTTACTGCCTAAAAAACATATGAGACAACATGTTATAAAATGGAGGGATTGATTTGTTTTTACAGGTCATGCAAATATTTTGTTATGACACATGATTAATTTCAAACTGTGGAGAAGCTCAAAAATACTCCAAGCTGTTTTTGTATTCCCCGGTAAAAATGTTTTGTGTTAACGCAGGGGCTTACGAAAAATGCTGTTGTATAGACATAAATTTAGCGTGATAAATAGCAAAATCATAAACAAATAATCGTAGTAGTACATGCATACTTTCACGTCTAAAACTCGGTAATCAAATACAAATTATTTGTATCAGCCTAGCTTAGAAAACTCAGCTTCAGTGGCGGAACAGGCAGGGGGGGCCAGGCAGGGGAGGTTGACCCCTAGACGACTTTGGCCGGAAAAAATTTGCAAAAATCATGATAAATCAGCCGTTTTTTAGCCCTCTGGACCGGGAAAAATTGGGCTTTTGACCACCCTGAGAGGGAACTTTCCAAGACTGGGAAATTTTTGCCCCTCAGAAGCGGGCAAGTCTGTACGGCACTGCTAGCTTTAATTGTTTTTATGAAAAAAATTAAAAGTGTTTTTACATGCCTATAGGGTCTAACCAGTTTTTAAATATTTTGACAATGAATTCTGGTAGCCATTCTGAATTTCGCCATAATATAACAGGGAAGGGCGGGGGTTCAGCCATCCTATTTTACACTGTTAAAAACATGTCCGTAAATTTACGGAAATTCTGGCAGCAGTATTTCCAGTCATTTTTTTTTAAAACTTTTAAATGAAACCTCATTTCTGTCAATATTAACGGAACTACAGTAATTTACAGAAAATTGGTCCTATTATGGAAAAAAAAAATATGTATTAACAGACTTTTTCCGTAATTTAAAAAGTACGGAACCAAAAAAAATAAATCCGAATAATAGTTGCTGCCAGAATTTTTGAAATATTTCCGTATCTTAAATTAAAAATTTTTAGTATTTTTTATGTTTTTGTATTTTTCTTTATTTTTTCTAAAACATATTTTCCGTTAAATTACGGAAAATCTGTTTTCTTAATTACGGAAAATTTTAACAGTTTAAAACCAAGGGTACCAGTGCCGGCCGGCTTTGTGGAGCTTAGTGGCCCGAATGGAATAGAATTCAGCGATTGTATTGTAACTTGAATTCCTTTCCTAGAAATTGGTCCCAGTCAGGTCCAAAGATTATCAAGAAACCTTTCTTTGGTGGATAACGTACAAATAAGACTACGTTTTTCAAAATGAGCAATTAAAACTGAGTCTTACAGATTTGATTTTTGATATCGATGTAATGAATATATTCCCACGCATTAAACAATGAGGGAAGGTCGGACTGCACTATTATTTAGAGAAATACAATAATACTTTATTAAGGCAAAATAGCATCAATTTTGTCATATCTCTGCTTATCTTCTAAAAGAAATCTAATACTATTACAGTGTAATCCTAACCCTAACCTCAACCACTCTTTCCCTCTGGTCGTAAGGCCTAACATTATCCTAATCATAACCTTAAACACACCAAGATAACCCTTAAACAGAACCTTAACCTACCCTAATCCGAACTCTTAAACTTACCTTAAAACCGACATCAAATACACGGGGTTGAGGGGTTGACAGGATATTCCAGAGTCCAGATATTTCACAAAGAGCAAAAATGCTAATCATAATGATAGTAGAAGAACAGCATGTAGATCCCGTGACCAAACTTGGAGACAAAGATTTGAAGGCCATCTTGGGAGGTCCTGATCGATGTTGAAAGTTTGTGACTTGGGCTTGCTGCTTCAATGTTCCGGCATTTGGGGAAGGGCCAAACAAAGTTAAACAGGGGGTAAAAATTGAGAACTGTCGCAACGGAATTTAAGATGCATGTCAAATTACTCGCCTTATCATACGGAATCTAAAAATGTATAGTTTGTTATAGACCGACTTCAAATGAGGACGCTTGGCCAAAAAGTCAAAAGGTCAATGCACTTTCAGTCAAGGTCCACAAATTGTTAATATAAACGTCTTGATTTAAGATGTAGTGTCTAATTATATGTTTTCGGTATGACAAATCAATTTTGCAAAATTCTAACAGTACCAAATGTTTAGTCTGACCTTAAAATCTGAAATAACCCCCTCAAACCCGATTTTACACAAAATGCCCCCTATCTCTACCCAGGTGACCTGAAACACATCGGTGTACACCCCATATGAGCATGATTCAAGGGTGTCCTTATGACCATTTTGGTGCTTATAGTTCTTGAATTGCGGTGGAGAAGAAAGGATTTTCTAGATGTTGCACCAAAAAATTAAATATTTTCTCAAATTCACTTGAACCAAATCTTTGTACACCCCATTTGAGGGCGAGGGCTGGGCAGTGGTCCTCTGGATTGAATTTGGCTTACTTTTAACAGTACAAAGTAGGTCTATGACCTTGAAACGAGAAATAGCACCATTGGCATTTCAAGGGTCAAGACTAACATTTGAAAATATTAAAGTTGCGAATTGAATTTGTTCATACACGAAAAATATAATTAGACACTTACATATTTAAAGCGGTTTAAATTAGCAATTTTGACCTTGACTGAAAGTGCATGACCTTTGGACATTTTGGGCCATAGCGTCCTCATTAGAAGTCGGATCTATAACAACATAACATTTTAGATTCGTAATATGTTAAGGCGAGTAATTTGACATAAATATTAATTTCAGTTGCGACAGTTCTAAATTTTTACCCCCGTGTTAACTTGTTGCCCCTTCCCAAAATGCCGGAACATTGAAGCGCCAAAAGCCCAAGTCAAAAACCTTCAACATCAATCAGGGAACCCCAAGACACTTCAAATCTTTGTCTCAGAGTTGGTTACGGGATTCTACAGGCTGGTCTTCTACTATGGTGCTATTGGATAATGAAAATGAGTGTTAGAATTGGCGGACCTCACAGACAGCCTAATTCTGAAAACGTTTGGGCACAGGAATTGGTCGGCGTGCAGTTCAGTCAACTAGATAGGTAGCCCAAAACGTATAAGTGAGTTAGTGTTATGATGATGTAAAAAAACCCCTGCAAAATAGTTCCAGGACAGTCAAGGGCTTTTGCTTTATTATGAACAGAAACCTGAAAAGTAAATTTACAGAAATTGAAAATTATAACTACTAACATTAATAACAACAGCAACAGTAAGGCACCAAAATGCTAACGGTTTATTTCTTTGGCAATTGAAGTTACAATCTATTGCAAATTTGTACTTGGTGTATAGATATGTGACTTCATTCAATTTGGGCTGTTAAATCTTTTGAAGAGTTTCCTCGGAGAATTAGAGGGCACATGTGGTCCAGTGGAATAAAGCGCCCGTCCCGTCAGCCAAAGGTTGTGGGTGTTTCGAGCCCCGCTGTGGGCCAATGTGTTTCGCCTGAGTAAGGCGCTTTACCTTCAATTACTCTCTCTACCCAGGTGTATTAAATGGGGTACCGGCATTATTTTGTTTTCAAATGTCGGGGAAGGTAAACAGACTACGTGCTAGAGGAAGGTAGCGAAGCCCCATACAGCAAATTATATGGTGGAGTATGGCCCAATCGCTTCGAAAGAGAATTGGCCTCCGTTCCTGTGTATAAAGGTCCGTCCCCTTTACCTTACCCGTTTTACCTCGGAGAATGGAAGAATGGAGGAGGTTTGTTTATTTGTCAAATAGCTGAGCAGTTTATAAAGGAACTTAGATAAAGTAACATAATTCTGTCGTTCCTTAAGGGTTTTGTCTTCACAAGAGAGGCCGGCCATAAGCCTTTAAAATTCGCATTTTAGCGCATTTTCAGCGTTTGAGATGTTAAAGAATAAAATGTAATAAAGGAAACAATACAGGACAATTTCTTTAATTCCGTATAGATTGTTATAGGCCTTATTGAGATTGAATTTGTGTGTGAGTGTGTAAAGCGTTTCCTGTGGGATGTGTGGTGTGTACAAAGACAGTGTACTGTGACTTACTCCATTCTTATAATGCATATTCAGTTAAGACTTATGTGTCAATTTTCAGTCAATGTGGTTTTAAACAAAAAGCCTAATCTCATTTAAATCACGGAGTAATATCCGCAACTGCTTTTTGCTTATCAAACTGGAGCATCGTCCTCTTCGTCTTCCAAAAATGTCAAAAACAGCATCATCATGGTGGATCCAACCTTCACCCTGCTTTCTAAACTTTCACTATACTTAAGACTCGAAGTACCATTGAGTCCTGGCATCCCACCCGTCTCCTCATCAATAAACTTAACCTTAGAACCTGCTCCATTAACGCTACTGTCCAAAGTCCGCATCCACCTCAAAACTAGCGGTAATTTCACCCTAGGAATGGACTAATTCCCTTTGGCGGCGTCCCTTTCGTCGACAAAACAGGTATTATTTCACCATTTTAATGGTGGTAGTAGAGGCGGAGGGACGGTTATATTTGTAAGTTTTCAATGTCATTTGCACAAGGTAGGTAATCGTCAGTAGCAAAAGGAGGCGGCGGTGGAGGGGAGGTTATATTTTCCGAGGGTTAATTATCTGGTTCGTTTTCTGTATATATACAGAATCCTCATTATCGGTAGGGGGTAGGGAGGGATGGCATTGGCTTTGGGCGTTGTTGTCATCAACAGTAGAACAGAACAGTTTTCGGAGCAACCCATTTCGTGTGTAGTTTGGTGTGTACACCATTCCTTGTGGGTTGTGTTCACTGGGAGGGTGGATGTCTCACTCTCTCGAAACCTGAGGCCTCTTCTTCTTTGCCTTTTTTATTTCTGTGGTCCCTTTTCTCCTATATTTTGCAAATAATACATTAAAAATAAATTTTCCTACTCTATTGATTATGCATATTTAACTTAAAATTCGTAATCTAATTCCGTCTTGCTCAGGGCGAGGGTGGTTGCAAACCCCACAAAGGGTTTTTTAAACGTCTATTTTAACGGAACAACTAAATTATTTGCGCCTTAGAACTTATACCCATTACAATCATTTAAGGAGGGAAATCATATTGCTTAACCCCCGTCTACTGAGGGGGTTGGGTTGCACCGAACCCTAAGGTTTTTCAGGCGTCGTCGTTCGTTGAAAGGCTCCCAGGAAATGCAAATAGAATTGATGTGGTTGTGTCAAGTATACAAGGAGGGGCTGGAAAGCATTCAATATTTGGGTTGGTGATGACATCCAATTGGGGTGCATTGATTTTTGAGAGCGTAATAGAAAATTCCAGGTGCTGGTGTGAATCTATTCAGGACACTGACTGAAAATCAATAATGATAACTAATGATGTCACTGGTAGTGTATTTTTTCTTCTTTGTCTGGCCCTGTTTATTGGAATGGAATGTCCCCTAAAAAGGATTTGTGAGTAGGGTTTATCATCTCATTTCCGGGGACCTTTAAAACCTTCAAAATAAAAAAAAAAATGTCACATTGTAAAACAAACGACCCTTAGCACTTCTCTGGGGTATGGTAGGTCGTCAAAGTTATGGGTGCAGGCTATTACCTTATACGAGAGCTGCCTGCAGCTTCTGGTTCCCCTTACAGATATAGAATGAATGTATAGATAGGTCACATAGATTAGTGTTTTATACGATTTTTTTTTAAAATTTAAAATCGGCCTGTTCGGCAAAATATCAGGTAATTTTCCGGGAGTATTAGCCATTGTAACGTCACAGAGTGGGAGATGTTGGTAACTATTGGTATCAGTAAAAGAGGACGCGTCCATAGGTATATGTGTACCAAATTTACTACCATTGAGTGTGTCGTTAACAAAAAAAAATGACACAATCTTCGATTTCATTTTCATAGTACTAACAATAATACAGATGCCATGTTGTGTTTCAGAATCCAAATTAGCCAATACATTTCAGAGTACATGAAGATGACCCGTCGCAGTTGTACCCCAACGCCCGTCTTTTTGACATTTTCAAAGAAAAAGAAATGTAAACGTGTTTGTATAAATAGTTTTTAAAAGACATCCACATATATACATTAGTACCAAATAAACAGTTAGCATTTAGTCATTTGAATGAAAATATACTCCGATTTAATATAATACAAATTGGCTTTAAAATAAATAGATGAGGAATACGTGTAGTGGTAAGTTTAGAATTGATGGGAACTACCTGTTCTCAATTACAAATCGGTTTATCTGAACTATTCATTTTTCTCACCTTTGTCCAAATACGCGACAACATATAAGAACAACAAATAGTATAATAACTCCGACTGCAACCATAAGAGCGATGAAAAAGTTCATAAAATCTGTAAGGAAAAAATAATACGCAAGAACTCATTTTAGTAATGCAACTCATATTCTGTAAACAGTCAGGCATTTACTTTTCCTATGCATGATTTTGACGTAGTCAATAGTGACTATCATAAACCACAAACGAGGTCTGACTTCTTGCTTAGTGTGATGGGTGGAAGATGTGTGGGGTACGGACAAGAACATACTGCAAGTAAACTTGCGTCATCCCCTGGCAAGATGGCAGTCTGGAACATGACCAGATGACCTTTGACCTTGGTCCATGACCATTGACATCATCGACATATGAAGGTACCCCTATTGCACCTTAACCCCAAGTCTGATATAAAATTGGATCGATTGAGCACAAATTACTTGGTCGAGCTATATATGAGTTGCAAAAATATTGGGCGAGACGCAGTCGAGCCCAATATTTTAAATTCGCAGACAGATCAGTCTCATTTTAGTAGGTAGTATAAATTGTGCAAATAAAGTGTACAAATTGAGATTGACCTTTTTACACATGCTTAAACACACTTGGCGTCAAATACCTGGACATGTGTAAACGTTAACATGTTTAGCTACAAGATGTATAAATATTAAACATATTTTATACAAAATGTTTAGAAACGTGGTGCAAATTATCATTGTTTTAGCAGTGTTGTCCATGCTACTTACACTTTTTTGAGTGAATTTCACTTTGTTGTTGAGTGAAATTTTCACTCTAGACTATTTTTAATTTAGAGAGTCATGCACTTTTTTTTAAAATATAAGTATGTACATATTGTATACGCACCTATGTTACACACATGATCTTTCCCTGACCAGCTTCCACCACTTTGACATACTCTGTTCTTGGAAGATTCATCTACGTTGAATCCAATAAGACAGCTATATGAGAGAGTTTTACCTTCTGGGTATATGGCATCTGCTGTACCATTATGATACGTGGCAAATGGCTTCGGCGGTGAAACGCAGTTTGACGAAACAATCTGAAAAACTACAAAGTACAAAAACAATAACCATAGGCCTAACATTTCTATAGTATACTTAAAGGGACACAGTAGCATAGAAAAATATTCAGACATAATGAAATTGACTCTTACTGAAATCACTTCCACAAATTCGAAAACAATTTGGGTGTTTACCGTTTGTAAAAAAAGAGGAGTAACTAATACTAATTTTTCTTTGTAAGCTTCACTTCTCTGTCATAGACAACCAAGGATGCTGACATTACTACAAGTATTTTATCAAACTATAAAAGCATGCAGTCATCAACTCACAGACCATTGCTATAATGTGAAAATCTACCTTTCACTAATCAGATCAAAATCTAACTACACTTATATGCAAGCCTGAAGTACAATGTGTCAAAAAACGTGCTACAAACACTGTAAATTCTGACAAGGATGTCAACACCTTGATTTTTCGTGGCAGGAATTGCCTGTAAATCTTGCTGTTTTTACTGTGTTTACAACATGTAAACACCCAAAATGTTTTCAAATTTGTGGAAGTGATTTCAGTAAGGATCCATTGCTTATGACCCAATCCACAACCTCGCCCCCAACTTTACCTCTTCAAAATTGAGATTTTGGTAGGCCTATCAGAAGAATGAGACTTTTGTATCAGAAGAACGTTTTTATTTTCTTTACCACAAAATCCAATAAATAACCCCTATAAAATTTTAGGCCTGAGAAATAAAAGAAAAATCCACAAATATGACCGACCATACTTGAGCACATACTGGCAGCCGCCTCTCACATTTTTGCTTCTAAAATTAATACCGTTAAATAATTTTAGCTCAAAATTAATATAAATCAGATGTATTTGTTATATGCTTCCATGATATAAAAAGTGACCACCTATCGTGTAGCAAGGATATTTCAAAATAAATTTACATACAGAAAAATGTACCCTGGCTTATTTCTATACGTGCGTATCAAAATTCCGAGTTATGGTTAAAAAGCATTTCCCTGTGAATATTCCAGATTGTGAGCGTGATATTGTGCACCATAATCTATTGACCTCATACAAAAACATTGTTGATCTTTGTTTATTCTGTACTGGTGTAAACCACAATCAGCTGTTAAATGTAGATTTTGAGACGTCATTGCTGTATGTCTATATTTGCGGGAGACGGTATGACAAATTTCCTCAAATAGTTATATACGTTATATTGAATTGTACACAATTATCCCTGATTTATAAGTTGAAAAAATGCATTACCACATTTTTTGATTCCCTCGCATTATCGCTGCTAATACATACACAAAGGTTTTTGCTTTTGACAGTAAAAATTTCAAATGACCGGACGAATTCAAAATGGCCGCCAAAACCACATAGGTTTTTTGCTTTTGAGTAGAAATTTCAAATGATCGGACGAATTCAAAATGGCCGCTACAACCGCTCAATACATTTATGGATTACTTTAAGTTTATAGAGGATATGATTGTAATGTAACGGATGCATTGCTAACTTCTTGTTGAGCAAGAAACCATATAGGACTATCACTGTTTCTTAAAATGGCGGCAAAAGAATTCAAGATGGCTGATGCATGTATACGTTGATTGCGGTTATGTATCACATAAATGTATATTGTGGGGAATTGGGATTATTTCGTTGCTCTAAGTAGTGTTTAATACAAATATTAAAGGGTTTATTACTAAACTGTATATAGCTACCGATTCTCTTAAAAACAGCTTGGAAAAATCACAATTGCTTCCACTTTCATTTTAGTCGATTTTAGTCAAAAATAGTATTTTGCCCGCCATTTTGATTTCTTTGTTGCTGCCATTTTGGGCAAAAATTAAAGTCCATGGGTTTTCTACATGGTAGAGTTCAAAAATAATAATGCATAATTCACATTAACATTACGCTTATATTCTAAAGAACGTATGGTTAGCTTGTTTTTTTAGCGTTTGTGGCGGTAATTATCAATAATTTTTATTATGTATGTAATCATCATATTGAAATTTATTAGGTAGCTGAAAAAACCTATGCCTTCGTACATTGATGGGGTAAATTATGAGTTTTTGTATGCATTTTGTAATTAGCCAATTTCTGTTCAAATTTTTTTTTTTTGGCCGCCATTTTGTTTTTGTTTAAAACCAGGGTGGCCCAAAGCTTATTTTAAAGCGTATAATTTATGCAACATAAAAGCACTACAGTGAACATGGTGAATGCGTAGCAGGAAATTAAATAGTTTAGTTATGACCTAGGATGTGCCCCTCTATGGCCAGTTCTAAGTTCTAAACAGATCTATTAATGAACTGAAGATTTTTGGCCTGAACAAGAATATAAAGCAATAATCCCAAAGACACACGCCCTCAAATTTTAAAGATTGTAATTTCGGTACCGCTGCACTTGTTTTAATGAACTAAAACTCTAAAAGTGGTTTCACCTGTAGATGATCTACAGCTCTTGAAATAACCATTTTTATAATTGAAATCAGGGGTCTTCATTTTAGCCCGTTTGTATAAAAGTTGGGTTTTCATCAAGCGTTTTCGTAAATTACTTGGCTTTTTTGGACTTGAATTGAATTTGCTAACATTTTAAGGTGTATTAATCTTCTCTAAGTAAAAATTCAGAGCACATTTTTCTTTAGCATTTCTCGAGAAACCACATTGTTTTTATGTTTTGGGTGTGTATGCAAGATAGAAGTATGCTCGGTGGTGCTTACCTGACATAAATGTATAAAAGACTACCATCCCAATAGATGAGGTGGAAGACACAACGCCCTTCATCTGTATTCCTTGCTTATATACTCCTGGACGGTGGTATTCAAATTGATAACTCCTATACCGTCATCGCTAGGAAATTTCCGCATATGTTTTGTAAAGTGTCATATAGTTCATTGGTATTCAACTAGGCTAACTGGTGATAAGATTATATTCCCATGGCTCCAGAGAAAACTAGAAAACCACTGTTTACCTAGATCATGTTTGACTGCGTTTGGACCTAAACTTTTTGCATGATGGTGACGAAGACTTGGCACGCCTGTTTGGACGCAAGGTGTTACCGTGTTAAAGGAAGTACTTCTTTTGAAACTTGGCCAGTTCGATAAAACGGCTTGTTATGGAACACTTGTGTTTCTATATCTTTTGGTAAGTTTTCGAAGTTGGATGCCTGCTAGGTATAAACCTATGTTGCAACTTCCATCCTGGCATTCGGTCCATTGGCCATAGTCCAAAGCCATTTGTCCTTTGCCATTTGGTCCGTTGCCACTTTGTAACAGGGACCACTTTCGTCCTATGACCAGTTTGTACATTTATCATAATTGTTCTTTTCCCATTTCGCCCGTTTTCATGTAGTTCATTACCTATTTTGACCTATGCTTTCGTAAAAAAGCTTCTGGATAATAGGCTGATAACCATTTCGCAATCTTTTTTGCCGCCATTTTATGCGAAAAAATGTGCGTACACCTTCACCGGGGTTAGGGTATGGCCGCCAAAAGTCAAAGGGTTGGGGGCTGATTGCCACTCAAAAATATTTTATGGTGAATTTTTTTTAAAAAAAATTTTAGGTTGTTTTTTTGTTTTTGTAATTTGTAAATTAGTCAATTACCATCATTTAGAGATGAAAAACCACATGAAATCCGATATTCCTATTTATTCCGATTTAGAATGTGGCGCAAAGAAGTGTTTAGGTATAAACATGTCAAATTTTTAAACACTTTGCAACAAATACCTATAAACACTTAGTGTCAAATACCTAAGAATATTAGTTCAAGGGTTTAGATAGTTAAATATGTTTTAAACCAAATGTTTAGAACGTGGTGCAAATAAGTGTTTAAAATCATAATGGTAAGTTTTGTGCAGTGTATAGTGTGTAAAATTATGTAAGTCCCATGGGAGGGTGAATTTATTGGCGGAGAGTGGATTTGTGGAACATAATTTGCTAAGTCAATTTGTTTTTTATTTTGGCCACAAAGTATTTAGAATAATATTTTATTTCGTTCTCTTAATATGCGTAATTAGGCTCGTAATATGATACAAAATAAGTACCCTTTGCTATTCAGACTTTAATTTGGGTTGAGCATGTGCGGGGCCGACATAATTATTTGGCAAGTATTTTGGAAACAATAAACCGGTCGAGACGGATAATTGCATAGCTCCTTAAATAGGTATAGCTTTGATACCTGGCAATCAGCAGACAAGAAGTCGATACGTATACTATACCCTAAACTTAATGTTTAAGATTCTGAGGGAAAAATCGTTTTGATGAAACCAAAATAACTTGGGTATAGATAGTCTTGTTCAAGGACCGGGCGGCTTGTTATGTCCTTCCGAAGGACATCCTCCGTTATAACGGATGATATCAGTGGTGTTGGGACCCCCGCGGGCGCTTTCACATGGAATATAAAATGATCTCAGAAATCTATCCCCTGGGTCTTAGCACGGCGCCCATTCAACCCCCCCCCCCCCCCTTCCACCCACACGCCGCTTCCAGGCTTAGGGCCGGGCGCCCATGCAAAAACGTAAATGTAAATGGTCTCAGAAATATATTCGATTACTTCCATATTATGTGAACGAATCCTACCGATTACGAATTCGTCTCAAACCACCAAGTCGAAACACCCACATGAATCTCTCCCATAATAGAATTCCACGCACGCTAAAGCGAGCGGAGCCTCGCGTCTGGTCAGTATGATTTCATACCAATTGACTGATGGCCGAAACACTTATGCAAATCCGCATTGTCAGGTACGGTTTAGTTTGTGCGTGTGCATGTACAAAGGTCACGTTTCATGACTAAAATCTGTTCAACGATTAGCTATATGATCTTAGTTCCAGCAATATTACGCCATTGCATCGCGTCTTTGATTGGCTTGAATGATTCATCGTCGACCGTATATGGAAAAAAACCCCAGTGAATATTTTGGCAACCACGAAAATTTTTTCAGACTAGCCAGACGATCCGCTAAAGAAATTCGCCTGCACGTGCAGCGTCGGGCTTTTCAAATTTCGTTACCGAATAAACAATGAAAGACCACAGCTGCAGTACTGCACTGGCATCGTTTGTTGTGGGATTCTCATCCGAGTATGGATTTACTGATATAGTAGTCATGGTTAGGCTATGATTCCAACAGTTCGCTGGTGAAAAAAATTCAAGCGAATGATGGTCTTGACCAAGACTAAGGTATAGACGCTGTTGTTTAAAACCAAAAAAATTAGAGTAAAACAGAGACCTGGAATATATACCTTTAAGTTTAAAACTGAAGCAGTTCCAGTATTTTTTTTTCAAACTGATTATATACAACCTTGCATCTCTTGGCTCTTGTATAGATTCACCTGCACAGTATAAAAGACGGTACACAAGCGTATATAACCAAATGAGGAATCTAGATTTAAAATTGGTTATATATGTTAGATAGTTATCTTAAAGAGTGATTGAATATTGCAGCGCCTATCTTGAATCTCGACCCGGCAGTTTGTTAAATTCCAAAAAAGTACATTCTGAGCTGTGTGAATGCTTGTAAAATGAATTTCCCCGGAATTTCTCGATTAGTCCCTTCAAACTTTTGTTGAGTTATGGCCCGTCACAAGTTTTTTAGACTTATCACGCAATATTCTCAGTTGAACCACATTTATTGAAAGCAACTGACATGTTAAGAATTGATTACATTACTTGACATAATTCATGCAATTCGTGTAATTCGGTGCGTACACAATGTAATAATATTCTCGCGTATATTGTTTATTGTTTTTTCGCTTCAATATTTAATGTGTAGTTATTTGGTTTGATTTGCTTTGATATATAGTTCAAAAGGCCGTCACAATATAAACTTATAAACCAACCGCATAGTTATACCGACTAACATAGCACAACGGACCAGGTTTATTTATATAAGCCAAAGCTGCTGACATGGGCTGAAATGGTGTTCAACACACATCATAAAAATACATTGCTGCCGGGTTTGCGCCGTGGCCTTCCCAAGATATCCAAGATGGCGTCCACACTGAACGCCATAGTCAGAAATAGTCGCATTTATGTCAATAAAAATGATATATATTTATGCCAAATGTTATCATTCCTTATATCATGTTTATTGTCAATTCCTTTGCATTTTTTAGTAGATAGATATTAGCCATGTTCGTCAGACAGCATTTATAGCTTAAATCTTTGAAGACCTATATGATTTCAACTCAGACTTTAAAAACTTAAAAAAGGCCAGGAAAATCAATGCAAATGAATGGCTCAATATTCAATAAGGGTATGGAACTGACAGTGACGCATGGAAAAAAGTAATATAGTACAATAGTAGTATGTAATTTAGGAAGCAGCATAACATCAATACTAATACAATACAGGGTGTCCCCAAAAATGGTGCAAGCAGATAAACGCCAATTTCTCCAAAACTGCTGAATTGGTGATTTCATTTTCATGGAGGATATTAATTATACTCTGTATACACTGTGCAAATCCCATGACAATCCGCCCATGCAAGCCAGAGATATAAACGATTATTAAAGACCATCAGATAGATTTGTGGTTCAATCGTGTGCATTGACTAAATGATAACCTAAAATTAAAATTAAATTCTTTGACAATTGTGTGAATCAGCTGAAACTATCTGAATACCTCTGTGAATTTGAAGATAATAATAATACTGTTAAGCTGACAATACTCATTCTAAAGGGTTACCTGTTGTTGTTGGGAGTAATACATGTACATTGAACAGATTTAAGAAAGCAATGGATGTTGCTGAAATGAAATTTTAGATTCAAGTCAATTGTTGAAGTAGAGAAATTAATCAATAAATGACAGGCGTGATCCTCTCAGCTTAGTTCAATATAAATGAATGTCATGTTCCTCCAATTGTGTTATTTATAGAACCTTCACAAAGATGAGAAACTTCAAGAAAATCGTATCTGTTGTGTCATTACACATTTTGGTCTGGACAAAAGATGCCAGGCAAACAGGTTACTGCTGAGCAAAGGACTTTCATGTCACTAAGCTATTTTAATTTCTTGTAAAAAGAATGTGACTACATGTATGACATTTAAACACATGTGCCACTTACAAGTTTAGATATTTATCACAAAAACTGCACAGGTAGAGATAGCAAAGTAGACATACGGCAAAGTTTTGATTTGTGCTGATCATAATTGTTTAGAATGCGACTGCAGGCTCAATCATTGCACGTTTATTATTCCTAATTCCCATTTGCCACTTAATAATCTAAAAAAAACTAATATCCTGTACATTTTGTATATCCTTAGTAGTTAATATTTATGGTATACCATGAATACAGCAGTACATTCAATGAGTTGGAAATCGCTCACAGACGCAGAACGGACAAATGATGTTAACTGTGTAAATCCCATTGGAATGGGTGCAAACAGATGGCCTTAAAAATAAGCGTTCATATCTTGGTTTTGCGTGGGCGGCTATGTTGTCATGAGATTTGCCACAATTAATCAAAAGATTATAATAAAATTCCCATGAGAATGAAAATGCACAGACTTCCTACTTTTGAGCAATCGGGGATTATCTGCTTGCACCACTTTTTTGGGACACCCTGTATTAAAAAGTTCAAAGAAATGTTATTTCAGAAAAAGTTAGGCCCCTTAACCTGTTACAAAAATGTAATATGTACACGGAAATGTTACACGTTAAATGTGCAAAAAAAGTTTCACCCAACAATAACCTTCTCGCTGAAACGACGCCATTTATTAAATTTGATGACAAAAAATGACACTTTCTTGCATGGGGATTTCACAATCGAGAAAATCGAGTTCGAGTTCTAAAGATTTTTTTTTTAAAATTCATGATCAAGTTCCATCCCCTGCCAGCTGTGGGGCAAGACCAATCTTGGACTCTGCCAGTTATGCCATCATCGTCATTGTACAATGTTCCACATCCTCAATGGTTGTAGCTACTCATTACAACGCGGAAGATACAACTGGTCCGCCATGACCCAACACTGAAAGCAACCTCTACAGGTCTGTCACCGTAACTTCGTAGAGGCAAATCAGTAAACAAACCATCACACCTGAGAATCGAACTCCGTCTCTACAATAAGCTTTCGCACTGCTGAGATGTACCACTATAGAATTCAATCTTACCAATGCCTAAGATATAGCCAAGCCACAATCGAAGGCGGGCAATTGACTGATATTCCTGATGGATTAGGAACACAAATAGTGGTTTCCCGCCAGAACTCACTGGACAACAAAGAGACCAATATCACCATCTTTTCACCAAAACAAGCCAGTTATCATCATAGAGCTAACGGTCCCTATGCGGAGAACTTATCCACTGCATTATGCAAGAAAGAGTTCAAATACCAAACTTCTAGTGCCGACAATGAAACGAGGTGGTCCACATACTAATTTTCGAAAGAAGTAGGAAGCAGAATTTTCTGCACTCATCAGTCACAATGCGCTGCATCCTTGCCGCCTAAGGAAAGAGGAAAGCTATAACCGATACAGCAGCCCAAAAATTCACTCAGAGCGAGCTATGTCATCGGCTCAGCAGAAGCTCAGAAGGCATTTCCAAAAAAACAGATAGAATGGATCTACAAGCACTTCAGCAATATCTCGAGGAAGTGGCAAATAATTGAGCGCTCACACATCATGTTTTAACCCGCCAAAGTCTGGTCCAAAGTTCAGAGTACCTCGAACACACTAATCTAACAAGGAAACTCATAGGCGAATTTTCCTCTACGAAGCCCACCTTCACGAGGGAGATTGATATCAGGAGTGCTTATCATAAAACGGATAAAGAGCTCCGAGGTGGACAGCGCTGGTTTCTACCATGACTATTCCTCCTTCCACTCATTAATTTTCCTAAAATGTACTAATGTAAACATCATTTGTTTTGTTTTTTCTTTTCATTTTCCGCAAAGTACAAGAACTTAGAGAAATAAGTCCCCAAGCAAGCAATGTTTAATGCTTCCAAACATTTGTTTTAGATAGGTTTTGTTAATGTTTGGTGTTTCGTTTTGTTTTGTTTTGATTTTCTTTGCTTTCTTTCTTTCTTGTTTCAGTAATGGGTTGGCCTGCTTGCTTACACCACTGCGGTACCACTCTTAATGGCCTTGGTCAATTCGCTAACATGCGTTTTCTCAGGATTCTTTAGCTGCTGAAAGTAGTGTGTTTAATTTTGATTTTCGTGGTCTGCCTTTCCTGCTTAGCTTCTGCTTGAGATGGTCCCAGAAATGTTCAATTAGCTTCAAACCTAGGGACTTTGGTGGCCATTCCTATAGCGCTAAATTCCTTGGTCATCCAAGAATTTCCACAAAACATTTATCTTAAAAGGGTTTTGGAAGCATTATCGACATTGTTTGCGTGGGTGACTCTATTTACTGTACTTCGTAGAAAATTTTTTAAAAGGACCCATACATTTTACATTTGTATATTTTATAAAAATTATGAGTGAGAAAAAGCTTTAAAAAATCATGTGAACTCGACTTTCTCGATTGTTAAATCCCCATGCAAGAAAGTGTCCTTTTAGTTTGTCATCAATGTTTAATAAATGGCGTCATGTCATGAGTCCTCGAGCGTTAAATCCCTATGCAAGCATTGTCATTTTTATTCGTCTTCAATTTATAATGGCGTCATTTCAGGGAGGAGGTTAACTGTTGGGTGAAACGTTTTTCACATTAAACGTATATCGTTTTTTTTTTTAAAACATTTTTGGACCAGTTGAAAAGCCTAAATTTTGTCGGGGCTTATTTCTTTAAATTTAATTACTATGGGAGCCCCTCCTATGGGCTACTTCAAGTAGCTTTTACAAGCAGGGCAACATTTTTTTTCAATCAGTGTCAGATTTGAATTCGCGAATCTTCAACAAACAGACGAACGACCAAATTTTTAGAGAATATTAATTGTAAATCTCAATTTGAATTATTTTGAAATATTTATTGTGTACATTGAAACTCCATCTCATTTTTGATCACGCGTTCCCATAGTATCCTTATAAAAAGTGATAAAAAAATAAAAGGTTTTCGTTCTCCTTTTCTATATCAATGAAACGAATGCGCATTCATTTATTCTGTTTGAATTAAAAGAGGTCGACGATCGCCTCAGACGTGTATATTGAGTGTCTTTTGCTTGCTAAGTCGCTAGAAATGCCTAATACTGTGTTTCTGTAAGTTCACATCTCTCATGGCAAAATATTGTCAATGAAGATTGGAAGAGGACTATCGAAGTTCAAAATATTTTATAATTTGCTTTTCAGTCAACTGCTTGTTTTTCAACCAGCTTTGCAACAAAATTACTACCATGTAAACAAAACAATTCATGTACACACAATGTATATGCGTACCAAAGTAGAAGGTGAAGAAACACTAACTCCAACTTTGGCGATTTTCTTTTTCTTTGAGCAAAGGTGTCCACTTTCATCATCCCACATGTTGTGTAAGCACACAAAACACCCAAATTCTAACGTTACGTGAAGAAGTTTTGATTTGTTTATTCCTGCGCGGGTATATATTTACATTTTTTGCAAGTGAAAGGAATCAAGGATTACGATTTCATCAAAGAAAGATTTATCTTACTACCACTTCATTTAAATTGATATTTTATTTATTGTACAAGGCGTTCGGACGAAAATCATTTTAATAATATACACAACACATTTTTAGAATGAATACTTTTTATTTTCAATAAAATAAAATTACAACTCTTTAATCATATTATTTTATAAACGAAAACAAAAGCAAGGGGATAAAATCTCAAAACGAACGTTGGAGTGTTATTGCCACATTTTGGAAATAAAACTGCTATTCCCATGGATTTAAAAAAAATATGTCCATCAAACAGATAGGGTTATAAATGAGAATCACATTCTAGAAATTTGGGGAAGGTTTGAAGATGTTTTCTATAGTTTGAAGGGTGCTGAATCAGAATTTTTGGGTCCAACCTCTGAGAAATGTGGGGAACTTTCTAAAATAAGGGGGTTATTTAGTACAGGGGTAAATTTGAAATCAAGTCAAATTGTGTTTCAATGTACACCAATGTATTTGTCTGATTATTAGGATAAAAAAGTATAGTTTGTATAGTTTGGGACCTTTAGTTACATGGCTACAACCCTGATAAGGTTCAAGGTCATCCTGGGGCAAAAAATAGCCAATGCTCAGATTTTGTTGAAACTGGCGTCAAATTATTGCTCTGGTCATACTAAAGCAGATGCATTTTAATTCTTTGGGTGACAGCTCTGTATACAATTTGCGGTCAAGTTTTGGTGACCCCAATAGACTATGTAGACCCTTGTTACATTTTGCACACTAATTACAAAACCAATACCAAACATTGTTAAATAAGGTAAGACGAACGATTTGACACCAGTTTCAACAAAATCGGAGCACTGGGTAAGGTTTACCCCCAGGATGACCTTGAACATTAATAGGGCTGTATACCTGTTTAACTAAAGGTCAGAACCTAGACAAACTATACAAACTATACTTTTGTTAATCTTCATTCATGTACCACTGATTTGAAGGCTACGGCTTATAAATCATTGGTGCGCCCGCACCTATAGAGTACAGCAGCTGTGTGTGGGATAACAGCAACCAAGGACTCATACGTAAGGGGGAAGTGGTTCAGCGCAAAGCAGCACGTTTTGCCTGTAGAAATTACGACAGATCTAGCAGTGTGACAAAAATGCTCCAATCTCTCCAATGGGACTCATTGCAAATGCGTCGGCAGATTGCAAGACTTTCCATGCTCCATAAGATTAACTCAGACCAAGTTGCCATACCGGTGTGAAAGCAGATATAGTCCGGTAGGAGCCATAGTCCGGGGCTCCATAGACGATAACGGAATAAAGCGTGAAACTAATGTTGCGTAAAGAGTCAACTGAATCGATTGCCCTATTGTTCACCATTGTTCCCGACTAGATGTTAAGCCGGAAAATTGGGTTACTTCTTACACCGGCACAAAAGTTTCTCACACCAGTCAGCCGCCCCACTCATCGCAACAATAGTCAAGCCTTTTTAAGACCCAGGACCAAAAAAGAACTGTTAATACCAAGATTCGTTCTTTCCAGCAACAATCCGTCAATGGAACATTTTACCTGATCAAATAGTCACTACACCATCCACCAAGATCTTCAAGGAACAAGTCAGCAACCACTTACGTAAACAACTTCAAGATTAAATCAATTCTACACTGCGCACTCACAACCTTTGCGTTTGGCTTCAGCACTTGAGGCGTTGCATAGTATTCGTCAAAGTCAAAGTATAAGACAAATACATAGGTGCACATTGAAACACATTTAGACTTGATTTCAAATTTACTCCTGTACTATACCAAAAAAAAAAACACGGGTGTATTTTCTAATACATTGGCGAATGAAAGCTACTGAAATGTGCCAAGGGAATTGAGATTTTACTAGCTCATAGTGATACATCAATCTCGCATTATCCCACCTACAGAGTGGTCCAAAAAAAGTTTACACTTTTTCGTCTGCAAATTTCTCAAAAGTGGGTAGACATATCAAAATAGTTTGAAGGTACTTATTAACTACAATATCTTGTTGGAACCTGGTAAAAACGGCGTTGAAAACAAAGATGAAATGACAAAATGGCTGCCATGTAGAGAAAAAAGGGCAAAAACCACTTTGTACACACGGCAAGTCACTGGCACTCTGTTGGCGGTCACGAATTATATCCAGGATTGATACGTGCATTGAACAATGCACCCCATCATGGGACTTGGTATTTAATAATAAACACAAAGGTAAGAATTAAGACACGTCAAATTATTTCAAGTTTATCTTATAAATTTAAAAATAAAACGGCTACAATATTTCTTCTTTATGATCTTGTCCCAAACTATCCAAACTTCGAAAATGTACAAGCAGAGTCTTGATCAGTCATGGCAAGAAAAACATGCATGTATCTTTCAATTTAAATCCTCCCCCAATTGAAATCAACTAGTAGATAGTAAATAGGCATTTCAATGTTAGTTTCACGGTTGAGATTATTCTCTCATTAATTTTCAAACAGTAAACCTCCAGAGGCCTCCAGTTCACGCAATGGTATTGATTTATGTTAATCATAATGGTTGTCCCATAGACTTACGTGTGTGCAAAGTGGGTTTTGACCATTTTCCGCTATTTGGCCGCCATTTTTTTTATTTGAGCTTTGTTATGAATGCTGTTTTCACCAGGTTATAAAAAGATATAGTAGTAATAAATATCTTACAAAAACTGTGATATGTCCACCACTTTTGAGAGATTTGCAGATATAAAAGTGTAAACCTTTTTTTGGACCACACTGTATTGATAGGTCACTCGACAAAAAGCTGGATGTGCATTCATGTGCATTATGTAAATAAGCTGCCATACGGTGGGTTTCAGGAAGTACATCAAACAGACAAATGTAGATTCGTTTATTTGGAAGAGTTCCATCTGGCGTTCGAGTATGATTTCCAAAAGCAAACCATTATTATACCTTCAAATTGGCACGCTATTTTTGATCAATGTTTGGTATATGAAAATAGCTCGTGATATATTGTTATAATACGCAAAACACTCAATTTCACCAAAAACGTCGATTATTCTTGTACCCCCACTCAAAAGATCCTGCGCACGTTACTAGTGCAACTTACGTTTAGGTGTCATGAGAACGTGATCAACGTTTAATGTCAACAATATTGCCAGTTAGTTCTGTTCCGATTAAATGTTTTATAGTATTTTTAAATCCGCTTCCGATATATTATGTATAGTACCCCCAAAGACTTTTAGCTACTTTTGAATTGATTTTTATCTTGACGTTTTTTGTGCCACACTGGATTACCCTGTCAGTTAACTTGCTCACCTCTCACGAAATAGAATTTACATTTGCATATTCAAATGTGAAGACAATATTTGTTTGATCATTCAAATAAGTTTCGAACGCACAATGTATTTCAGGCTTCAACACTGCCCACATGTTATTGTGCTGGTCAAAAGCTGACCAAGTATCACCGAGAAAGCAAATCACCTTCCTTCTGAAGCTGGCCCTTGGTCTGAGGGCAGGAATAGAATTCCATTATTCGACCTTATACAACATACCAGAAATATGGTGGGCAATTAACAATATTATAAACGCATGTTAAACGGTATTTGCTTAGATTAATTAACTGAAAGATTGATAGGTGATCTCCTTGGTTCATTTAAAGTTCGCAATCCAGAGTAATTTCAACTCAAAGATAGTGAAATTCAAAATCTTCAAAAAGAGTGGATCTGCACTCGTTTTCGTGTTGTCCATTTTAACTCCTCGGAAGGAATTGTCTTTCGTTGAACTCCTCAAACGAGTGGAAATTCACTCTTTTTGGACTGATTTTCACTCTTTTCGAGTAGAAATTTGCTCTTTTAAAGTAAAAACCACTCATCTTGGAGTGGTTTTACAAGCGTTTTACTCTTTTTGAGAGTGAAATTTTCACTCGTTTACATTTAGAGAGTACTGAAAGTTGGTTGAAGAATAAGTCCAACAAAGATTTTATAGATGCAGGAGGAAACCGAAGTTGTCGGAGAAAACCGGCGAGGACGGGTATGGCTCCGCAGGGAATCGAACCTGAGCCGCATTGGTGATTTTTTTTTTCATTTCGAGAATAAACATTTTACTCATAGGACATTAATCGCTGAAATCGATATAGTCCAACATAACTTGACTCTAATAGAAAATATACATATTAATATTATTACATCATTACTACAATAGTTTGCATTACACATTTCAGTTTTTGCAAAATATAAGAGTGAAAATCCACTCTTTTAGAGTGAATTGAGGGAACACTTATAAAGAGTGGATTTTCGTCACTCCGAAAGAGTGTACATCAACTCCAAAAGGGTAAGTTATCTTACACTTTTGGAGTGATTAAAAACAAACTTCCAAAGGCCAAGGTGAAATAACTCACTCTTTTGGAGTGAATTTTCACTCTTGAGTGATCTGTGGATTTTCACTACATTAAAGGTCCATGGCCCGATCGCTAATAGCCTCGTCCCCAGGGACCCCAGATTTTACCGGAAGTGGTCAAAAGTTTGGTATTAGAAGAAAGCTACTATTTTTCTCATTTACACTGTGAAATCTTAGGGCTAAAGGATGTTGGTTGGAAGTTATGAGCGAAAATGTACCCCCTTTTGGTCGACCAATATTAATTTTACACAGTACTCTATGGCGATTGCAAAATCACGTTTTAGCTTTGAAATCAAAACGGTTTGAAATATCGGTGCGAAACTTTACAGATGGGGTTTTGGGGTGAAGGCCATTTTATCAAGATGAAAAACTTATAGAATTAAAATCGGGCCATCCCCCTTTAAGTGAGTATACATTTTCCCATTTAACATCACTGCAAAAACAGTGTTTAGAAACGTGGTGCAAATTAGTGTTTAGAGATTTGACATGTTTAATTCCTAAATGCTTGGCATCAAATGTACAAACACCTAATGTCAAATCCCTAAACATGATGAGATTTTAAACATGTTTATATGTAAGGTGTTTAAATATTAAACAGACATTTCAAAATGTTTAGAAACGTGGTGCAAAATAGTGCTTAGAAAAGTGTTTAATTTCCAAGCACTGTTTTTGCAGTGATGTTTTAGTGCCTTATAGAAAAGAAACCATTACCTTTGGATTTCCAGCATAATTGGACTAATGACATGTACCTACACTAAAAAAATGACACTTAAATGGGTGTCCAATTTGGGTTTTCAGATGAGTATGTAAAGGTGTCAATTTGACATGTTTGGGATAACACCTTTAGGATGCCCGAATGACACTGCTAGGGTGTCAAGCCAGAATGACACTGTTAGGGTGTCAAGCCAGAATGACACCTTTGGGGTCTCATTTTGAGACCCCAAAGGTGTCATTCTGGCTTGACACCCTAAATGTTTTCCAAAGGTGTCATTTCTGGCTTGACACCCTAAAGTTGTCATTTTGATACCCTAAAGGTGTCATCTAGTGTCATCCGACATCCTAAAGGTATCACCTGACATCCTAAAGGTGTCATTCTGACACCTCAACCGTGTCAATTGACACCTTTACATGCTCATCTGAAGACGTTCGTAAAATTCACTTCAAACGAGTGAAAATTCACTGGATAAGGATGGTCTACAGTTTATATGTGATTGATCCCTGCATGCAAGTCCATCGAGAAGTACCCTCGTTACCCCAGTGACCTAGTCACCGAGCGCGCCAGTATATATGCAGGCAATCATTTCCAAATTAAATTTCGCTCTTATGGAGTAAATTTTACGAATTTTACTCTTTTGTAGAGTGAATTGTTCACTCATCTATATTTAGAGAATGGTTACAGAGAAATCTGAATAATGCAATAGACTTAAGCTCAGGTGCATTACCATACAGAGATTTAAATGGTTAAAGTCTCTCCAAAACAAAAGTTACGTTGCCGTTAGAATAGAAGGGAAATTAAATGCAACTAATCCCCTGTGATGTTCTACGGATAACGAACTGAATTTTTGTGCTTTTCAAGTTATGTACAAATAATGCTATGTCTTAAAAAGTGCTTATTAGAAGCTTTGGGACATGGACGTAATAATGTATACATAAATATCGTATAAATTTAGCTGCTAAAACAATAAATTAACAATGCCAAATATACACACCGAGAAACCCGAAATCTAAAGTGTGCAAATGAGGTATTGCCGTTATTCCGTCAAGTGCTACTGCGCAACACCATACAGCGCATGACGGAATCAATTGTAATACCTCATTTGCATGGGACTTTATATAATTATGAAATCAAAGAAAAAAAAAAGAAAAAAAAAAGGTTTTACCTTCAAGTAAGCAGGGTCGTCACGAAATCCTAGGGTAAATTTTTAGGGTTAAGGCTAGGGTTTAGGGTAATGATCTACACTATTAAAAATGTCCGTAAAATTTCGGACTCCGTAAATTGGCGGAACAATTTTCAAAGTGGAGGGGTCACTTGGCTGAAATTGGCTCTTGCAATTTTCAAAGACTTTAACATGAGTTTGGATAGATGAGCATGGTTGTATGGGTGATATGAGAATATACACGAAGATGCATCCTATGTGTAGTTGTTTAAGCGGGTGAAGTTAGTTGTAATCACTCTAACTAGCATAAACTATTTAAATGCTTTACGGAACAAATTCCGTATTTTTAAGGGAAAATACGGAAATTTCAATTTACGGAGTCCATAATTTTACAGACATTTAACATAGGATTAGGTTTAGGGCTAGAGTTAGGGTTAAAGCTATAAAAATATGCTTACATAAAACTACAATTCGAAAACCCATATTGGCCATACATGGTTATGTAATAAAATTGGATTGAATCAGCCCAAATTTATTGGTCGAGCTATGAGTTGCAAAAATATTGGGCGAGACGCAGTCGAGCCCAATATTTTAAAACTCATAGCGAGACCAATAAATATTGGGCTTTTTTTTTTTTTTTTTTTTGGTTGTATGGGTGATATGAGAATATACACGAAGATGCATCCTATGTGTAGTTGTTTAAGCGGGTGAAGTTAGTTGTAATCACTAACTAGCATAAACTATTTAAATGCTTTACGGAACAATTTTCAATTTACGGAGTCCATAATTTTACAGACATTTAACATAGGATTAGGTTTAGGGCTAGAGTTAGGGTTAAAGCTATAAAAATATGCTTACATAAAACTACAATTCGAAAACCCTCCGTCTTTCGCTGGCAGATTTGGCCATACATGGTTATACATGTACTTGGTCGCGATCAATCAATCACATCCCGTCAATAATAATCAATTGCATCCATATGGCGCTCTGCTGAGAACACAGCGCCTTACAGCAAATACTTAAAGTATAAAATTAATAATAAACATGAAATACAGCAAAATACAGCTATATATAGATTACTAACAAGTCCAAATTAACATTTTAAATATCAGGAATAAGTATGTTTTCAGGAACAGCTTGAAGACACGGGTGCCTCCCTGATGTAAAGGGAAATACGTTCCAGTGCTTGGAAGTTGGAACCAATGACATTAAATGATCTTCACCAAATCTACGATTGGTATGAGGTATAAAGAGTCGCGTTACACCAGAAGAGGACCGTAGCTTTCACCGTAGCCGTCAGAATTATCCATCACAATTGAAAACCATCAGTGTGTCGCAGCCTGTCCTAAAAGAGACTTATACACATAAAGAAGGATTTTGTATCTTATACGTTCCTTAATAGGCAACCAATGGAGAGTGATCAAAAAGTTGTGACGAACTCCGGGACGAACTCTTGTCATGACCCAATGCAAACACCAAACACTACCAAACGCACATTTTTATTTTGTAAGCGCTGAAGCCTTCACTGAAAAAAAAATTGGTGTCAGAGCGACACCTTCTTGGAGTCAACTGTAAATTACACTTACAAAGGCGTTATTTTGACTCCAAAATTGGTGTAATAGTCAATGATATGGTTTGCACATTAATTTACGGTGACACTGGTAAGTGTCCGACGGTGATCATTTCGTGATTTACACCAAAACTGGTGTCAGATTAATTGAAATGACTCCAAGGGTGTCAATAGTTGGCGGAGAAGCTTACGATTTTTAGAGGTGTCGAAGCATCATGACACCAATTGGTGTAATTCTGACACCAAATTGAGCGTAAATCGACATATAAACGCATGCGCCTTGGCACACAAAAGTTTTCTCTTCGCCATTTTGTCAGCATGTTACGACCGGGTAACTACCTATCTTCTACATTTCCATACATTTTTGATAATTATGGTGAAAATAGCATAAATGTAAGCCGTGTTCATGTTGTTTTTATACTGTACCGACTAACTGATGAAATAAATTACAATTTCATAGTCAGAAACTAGCTTTCTGTTAGCTTGTTGTGTGAAGCATGCGTGCAGCATTGCATGATTGAGCATGTCATCAGCACAGTACATATGTGGCAGGTGATGAGTATTTTAAGATTATCAAATGTATTTCCACCAATTTGGCATCCAGTATGGATTGGGCAATATTTAATGTATGATTGTTTCATGCAATTGTGTTTGCCATAGAATGGCAAAAATAAATTTGATAACAGAATTCCTGTCTATCTTCTTTCTTTTCAGAGTTGTGAATTGACGAATGCAATTGTTTTTTAGAACTATAAATCAGTTAGATTCTGAATATAGCGCCATCAAATCATTTCCGCTGGAGAAGAGGGCGCCCGTCACAATATAGCCCCACTTTACAGGTGGCGGCGGTCAAGATATCCCAAATGCAGACGTCGTCATCGGTTTAAGACGTAAAAGCGAAATCTATAACTCGAGTACGCCGTTGGAGTCTGTGTTGAATCTTTGCAGTTGTCGATTCTGTCCCTTATATCGTATTTGCGCCTGATATGTGCTTTGAATAAAGTACAGTCATCCATGAGGTCTCGCTTCATTCCGTTGAACACAAATGCATGTAACCTATCTGAACAGATTCCACAACTGGATAGATTCGACAAAACACCTTCGACAACTGGACAGATTCGACAGAACACCCGTGCTCCCAAAAGAAAATTAATAAGTTGGAAGGTGCAGGGTGTTCAGAGGCTCTAGTCAGAGAGATTTTTTTTTTTTTTTTTTTTTCATGCAATTGTGTTTGCCATAGAATGGCAAAAATAAATTTGATAACAGAATTCCTGTCTATCTTCTTTCTTTTCAGAGTTGTTTCTTACCAAACTGAAAGGGACAAATAAGATAGTTGTCACAATACATGGATGTTTTAGCATACTTTACAAGATGTTAGTTCACAAACATCCAAATAGCTCCAATGTGACTGCAGATCCACTGCATGTTTTTTGCTGCTGTTTTGATAGAATTGGTGAATTTAATGATTATTTGGATTATACAATGTCCACGCAAATAATGCTAATTTTCAATTTGATGGAAATTGGGGCATCAGCATAAAAAGCTCAAAAATGTGCTAGAGGTGACAAATACTAATTTTCCCCTTTTACCAAAATACACCCAATTAGGGTGTAAATATATCTCAATATGACACTTGCGAGTGTAAATTTTTACACCTCATTTGGGGTGTAATGACATTTTTCGAAATGGGTCCTCAGGTAACCACCCTAGGTGTCAAAATGAATATGACACCCAAAGGTGTCGTGTTTTACACCTATAGTGGTGTCAATTTGACACCTTTAGGTGGCCAACTGAGGACCCATTTTTGACACTTGTTTTAGTGTCAAAATGACACCAAATATTTTTTCAGTGTTGGGATCTATTTCATATTGGCGCCATATAGTAATTAGTTAGCATAGTCATCGTACAGTAGCGTGGCTACAAGCATCAAAAGTGATAAACCTACGAATACGTCATAACTTACACTTACAGAGAGCTCCAATCTGATTGGACATCTTGGTGCCAATCAAACATAACCCAAGGTTCTTTACACACAGATGCAAGAACAGAGCTAGAGGTGTCACCAAGATCTATAAGGCATGTGTGGAAATACAATTTCAGGTCAATCTCGCTTCACAGCGCATAGTTTGTATGTTTGAGGCGTGTAAGTTAATTTTTTTTTTTTTTTTTTTTTTGTAAACTCGACATATAACGCTGCACACTCGACATATGGCGAGGAAAACTCGATACACAGCGCGTGAAACTCGACATGCGCGGGAAAACTCGCCATGATTTGATACGTGGAGCGTGCCATACCCAATGCAAACACCAACAGCTATACCAAACGCGCAGCTTTATTTTGTAAGCGCTTCCTTGGGATCTATTTCATTGGCGCCATATAGTAATTAGTTAGCATAGTCATCGTACAGTAGCGTGGCTACAAGCATCAAAAGTGATAAACCTACGAATACGTCATAACTTACACTTACAGAGAGCTCCAATCTGATTGGACATCTTGGTGCCAATCAAACATAACCCAAGGTTCTTTACACACAGATGCAAGAACAGAGCTAGAGGTGTCACCAAGATCTATAAGGCATGTGTGGAAATACAATTTCAGGTCAATCTCGCTTCACAGCGCATAGTTTGTATGTTTGAGGCGTGTAAGTTAATCCCACTTTGCCGACAAGTGAAATATCTGAAGACGATCCCGTTTTCTCAAATGTAAATTGATGCATTAGATGGGTAAAGAAAAGAAAGAGTTCCATCTTTGCTAAGTTCTCCCCGATGCAAACACGGCGTCCTGCAGAGAAAAAAGAGAATTAAATGAAAGCGTAGAAGCAAGGACTAAAATGTAACCATAGACCATGCAGGTAGAGGGGTTTAGCATAGCGTTATATTTATTTTTGTATAGCACCATGGTGTGGTGCGACACCAAACTATCCTTTCTACAGCCAAAATCATGTTTTGTCGGTTTCTTTGTCATTATAAGCGTTAAACACTAAAAAGTAGCAACGCTTTGCCAGCATGTACAAATATTGTTTTTTCCCTCTGATGGGAAACATGGTATGACGATGTAATGAAATTTGTTGGGCATGGGCGATGGCGGAATAAACATGCATACTTCAGAGTCCACACCAATACTTAGCATTGACGACGTCAATCGGGCCGGGTCTATTCTAAATTGAGTGATCAGAAATGCGGCCAAAAGTTTTTTGTTTGGCTAACAGTGTGAGTTAATCATATAAATGTTGGTGTTATTCTTAGACTGACCAGTGCAAAAGAAAGGCACTGTTTGCATCTTTGATGAAAAAAATGGGTATTTTATAAGCTTTAATACATTTTTTAAAAGGAACATCTAGCTATATCTGGCAATAAACGGGTGGTTAGTTGGAACGGGTGGTTAGAGGGCGCTAATATACATGTTCATCAGGCCAGACGATGGCGGACAAGCCTTACTCAATATAGCAACTTGCCCAAAATATCAAAAGAATTTACAGCAATACGGAGTGCAAACCCCAATCCAGTTTGGGTGCTCTGATGTAGGTCGGTCATGGATGTTCCCATACCCACATGCGACCCCGTCCTCGTTCGTTATTCATACCAAAAAAAAATCAGAAATGACCCGTACAATAGATTTGATTCTTCAGCTCAAACGGTTTTGGAATAGGAGATATGCTTGACCAAATAACAATTTCTGATTTTTTTTTCGACCAAGGTTCCGCTTTTACGTGTTAAACCAATGGCGAGTCTAAAATGGGATTTCTTGGCCACCCCCACCGCATCAGGCCAGACGAAGCGCGAAGTCTCTTTCATTATGGCAATCACCATGCAAAAGGATGAAAAAGGCCTACTGTAACAATGATTAATTTGGCGGGACAAATTTTAGCGAATTTCAAATCAGCAGCAATTTGAATGGATTTTAATTTCACACAATTTAGACATTTACATTCGCATAATTTTTAGCGAGGGATTTAATTTAGCGAATTTTGATGTTTAGCGAAACTTAGCGAAATAAATCCCTAGCGAAACAATAACTCGATTTTAGGAGCTTTGATGTGGGTCGGTCATGGGTGTTCCATAACTATTGACATGTTAAAGTGTTGGACATTAAGCCACTCTTAAACACGTAATTGTAATTTACTACTGTTTACTTACCAATACTGAAGGGAATGAGATGTTCTTCGTGCTGTGAACACGCATTTCGTTCAAGAAATCGTTCAGGGTTACAAGTTCCGGTTCCAGACAAAAAATGTCGGATATGATGAACAGCCCATAGATTAGATATAATCATAGCGCCCTTGGGAACATCAAAGACACAAGAGTTGTGTCACATCTTGCTGAATGTGGAAAACCTAGAAACAGTTATACGGCGTGGCGCTGTACTCTAAAAGGGTTGTCATGGTAAATGGTAGCTGAGATCTATCCGAGAGCCTCGGTACCTATCAGTCCATTACTTGCATTCAGTTACTCGTGGAACTCTTCTTGGATTTCAGGATGCGTTCATATAAAAAAATGCCCATCTTAAAGTCGTCGATGTTGTCTCTATCCCGCGCCAAGAATTATTCACAGGCCTCCTCGTACCTTTGCTTTTGGAGATGCCAACACTTATCCGCGTTACTTATGCAGCATAATCTCTTGCAGATAGACGTCGGTGTAGTCCCGTATATTATCTGGATCAAACTTAGCCCTGTGTTCGTCAATATGTTTTTTGAACAAACTGTTCCATTCGGTAGCATTCCTAATCAGTTCTCGATTCTTTTTTGGTGGTAGATATTGAAGAGCCTTTCAACGAAGCCTGCACTCACGCCAGCCCCAGCAAGTTGGATGTGACGTTCCGCGATTTCTAAAAGTTTTCGGAATTCGGTGTTGTCGTACGCATACTCTGCTGCTCCCGAAGACACGTAACAGATCACATGATACGGCGTTCATGATAAGTTTTTCTAGGATCAAACGTTGTCCATTTTTCTTTGCTATTTCTTTTAATCAGTACACACATACACACCGTTTTCTCTGTGGATATCTGATGCTTCAATAACTGGATTTTCCGACTCCCATATTACGCAGTGCTGATAAACTGAACTTTTCTTTGTGCCGCCAAAGATCCCCAGATGTCAAAAGAACCCCTGAAAAATGTATAGAAAGTGGAATTTACTGTCAGTGGTGCATATTGTAATGCATTGTGATTATTTATCCGTTCAGGCGCAATAATATTAAGACTTTCAAAAATAATTTTATCGAATTTATGTTTAAACTTATGGATAATAATTCATTTTGGATTTGAAATTAACGCCATTTTGTCCATTTAGGCGATATCGAATACGCCACCAACTTCACCATCTGGCACAAAATGTGAAGTCGGAATAAGGGAATCGCTTGATTCTGGTACTCTGTATGTCTAAAACCTTATTTCAATGGGAACACATTTTGGTGTAAATAACCGGCTCTTAATTACCTGCTGGTTGGGCTCTTTTGGGATTTCCAATATGGCCGACAGTGGCTTCATGTACGGAGCGCTAATGTCCACTCCAGACTCAAAATTTTACTTCATTATTTTTTAAGAGTTAGATACCATATGGCATGGCATATACATAAATCAGTTGTGATTGACGAAATGCAATGTTTTTTTTAGAACTATAAACAGCAATGCGGTGGCGGCCAAGCTTCATTCATCGCGCAAAACTGCCGAACGCGTCATTGGACGAGCCTGACAGTGAAGTCACTGTACGCGTTTAAAAATAGATCAGTGAGTGGTCAGTTGGGGATTTCCTACGGAGCATCGCCGATCTAAATTACTTGCTTTAGTCGGTGGTGCATAATTGTGCTGTGCTGCAAAACTATCATCAATCTTTTTTTAAAAGACCGGACATTATAGGATTGCTACATGCATGTCAACGAATCATTCCACGTGGTGCGTAGGCTACCTGGTAGGCCTACATGTCCCGCGCGCCGTCCAGCAATCTATAAAAGTGGTGACCCTGAGCTGCGATTGAACGTGGGGTCAAGCGAGCCTCGATCAAAATGATCCCGTGTACCGTTATTCATCAACAAAATACTGACTCGGATTTGATTCTCCCACGCCAACGGGATTTGAGTGAAAAATTTGATATTAAACATATTTTCGACTTTAAAGAATATTTTGTCAAGTTTTAGTGATTACGTGCTAAACTTATGTAACGGCGAAAACGACGCTATCGTTGGCGCCCCCCCCCCTGTAAAATCAGTGTAGATTCTTAATATAATATAGGCGCCATCAAATCTTTCCGTCCCTTCCTGCGGGAAGAGGGCGCCCGTCAAACAATATAGCCCCACTTTACAGGTGCGGCCGGTCAGATATCCTCAAATGCAGACGTCCGTCATCGTGTTTACGACGTAAAGCGAATCTCATAACGCGAGTACGCCTTTGAGTCCTTTGTTGAAATCTTTGCAGTTGTCGATTCTATCCCTTATATCGTATTTTGCGCCTGATATGTGCGTTGATAAAGTTACAGTCATCCATGAGGTCTCGCTTCATTCCGTTGACCACAAATGCCTGTAACCTATCTGACAGATTTCGACACTTGATAGATTCGACAAACAACCTTCGACAACTGGACAGATTCGACAGAACACCCGTGCTCCCAACAGAAAATTAATAAGTTGGAAGGTGCAGGGTGTTCAGAGGCTCTAGTCAGAGAGAACGTTCATGTGACCGTACAGTTGAATTTTTTTGCTGAAAATGATAGATTAGGGTGTGTTGAATAAGAATCTGCCGGGTGCCACCTGAGCATCCTTGGGCGTTTTGAGAAATCCAAATTAAATTAATAATTATCTATTCAACCCTATATTATCAAACTATGCAGTTACTAGATATACTATAGGATCCAATGAACCAGTGTATGGCACTTGTAACATTAAGTCATACTTCAAATTCAAAATGGAAGCCAAATCCAATAATTTTAAAATATGCCCTATAACAGCAAATACCTACGATAAAAATACACAGGAAGTACTTAGGTTATGTTGTAAGACACAATAAATGTTTTTCTGATACTTTTAGTAACATGACGTCAATCAATATGGCAGCCAAAAGGTGAACATCTTCAAAAAATTTATAAGTATTACAGCCTTCAAATAGAAATCAATGTGTCAATGACATTAGAACTGTACCTTTGAACCTAACCAATGTACTACATACATTTCAATTTGTTTTAAATGCGCCAAAATCGAAATAAACTAATATGGTGCAAAGTTGTCAAAATACCATATGAATTACATTTTTTCACATATATTGCACTCAATTTATAATTTGACCCATTTTTATTTATCGGGATTACCTGGTCTCACTTGGTTATCACATTGGTTTATAATTATGTATATTTAGAAATTTGTGTCAAGTATTTTTTGAAGATATTCACGTTTTTGGCTGCCATATTGATTGACGTCATGTTACAACTTTAAAAGTATTAGAAATACATTTATTGTGTCTAACAACATAATCTAAGTACTTCATGTTTATTTTTATGGCAGGTATTTGCTGTTATAGGGCATATTTTAAAATTATTAGATTTGGCTTCCATTTTGAATTTGAAGTATGACGCAATGTTACAAGTGCCATGCACTTGTTCATTGGGTCCTATAGTATATTTATTAACTCCATAGTTTGATAATATAGGGTCGAATAGATAATTATCATCTATGACAACGCCATCTTGGATTCCTCAAAACGCCCAAGGGTGCCAAGGTGGCACCCGGCAGATTCTAATTCTACACATCCTATAATCTACCACTTTCAGCCAAAAAATGTGTATATACATGTACTTAATAACTTTACGGTCAGACCATAACTTGGACCATCTCTCCGACTACTCGAGGCACGCTTCGTTAGGAAATTACAATTGGAGGGATAGGGTCTCTGATATGTTAACATAATTTAAATGGAATTCTCTCTCACTTTAGGAAAGCTGCAAGACTCACTTTATCTTAACAAATGCTGGAAGGGACCATCGCAATTCCATACATTTGATCGTCCACATCCGCATAGAGGAGGGCTAATTGGACATACTAACTAAAAAAGCCAAAGCTAAACCACTTGCAACTAAAAACGTGTACAAATATTCCTTGGACTATCCAGAATTGGAATGACCTGCCAGATTCTACTCTAAGGGGTAGAAGGCTTGCGGAATAAAAGTCTAAACATTTGTTGTCCTGAATGCCGTACACACGATCCCACGACAGTATAGCCCAATGTACCTTGTGCATAAAGAGGGGGGGGGGGGTTCGTGTGGACCCAGGATTTTGTTTTTTCGCGCGCCATGTTTTAACGCTAAATTGCTTTTGCCCAAGATTTTATATAGGCCTAATTACCTAAATACACCGAGCTAGAATATATTTTACGTCTGTGCCTAAATAGGGCCTATCATTTACGCATATTTTGGTGGAATTCAAATCGGTCATGGAGTTTTATACTCATTAGCATAAAAAAAAGCATTTTGGGGGCACTTCGCAACATTTTGTTTTGCCCATTAAATCGCACTGGAGTAACTTTTTAATTTTTTTATTTCAGCAATGTAATTGTATTGATGTCCCACTCTTATGAACCAAATTTTATGGATAAAGTCCTTCGGGACTTTGGGTGGGAGAATTTGGTGCGTGTTCCAAAAATCGGTTTTGGACCGCCATTTTGAATCCGTACAACCGATTTACCTTTTTTGTCCTGTTATGTGGTCGTGATGATGTACTCTATCAATGACCACAGTTTTTGTACAAAATTCCAATGGCAAAGTGGTTTTCAGAGGGGGGGGGTCCACTTGGACACCCCTTATGCACCAACGGGAGTGCAGAAGACCTATGTACCAATATGAAGATGATAGGGACGTAATCTCATTTTGATTCGTCTGGTTGTTGCTATATTGAACAAGGCATGGCCCATAATCTGCCACTTCCATGATGACGGCCAATGCCTTGATTCAATGTGGTAAGTTTCACCTGACAAAACATTGGTATAGGCCAAAACAGACGCAATCACCTTGGTGTAATTTCAAAAGTTGGGTAGGCGCTATATATACTTTTTGTGTAAATGATGATCAGTTGCATGGTTGTAGGAATGCAAGAAAGACAATTAGTTAGGTTCCTATTTAATTTGTGGCTTTTTATGGAATTAGGAAAACTATCCTTTTCTGCACAACTTTGGTTCACAAATAAAAATCAATGTTGGCATTTTTTTAAATCCCCCTAATTTTTTTTTTTTTTTTTTAAATGGCCGCCATTTTTGGCTCATATTTCGTATTCTGAGACTCGTAGAAGCAATTATTCTGGTGTCTATACCATGTTTTAAGGTCAAGGTAATCCAATAAATCAGTTATAACAACACTATATCATTTGGTTTTGGCGGCCATATTAATTTTCCGAATGGCCCGCCAAATAATATTCTCTTTTTGCCCCATATCCCAGGTTCTGAGACTTGGTAAAGGACATGATTCCAGTGTTTTATATGCCAGTGTTTCCATGGTCTAGAATTAATAATTATTTTGATAGAAACATTGGATCACTTGGTTTCTGGGGCAAGCCATCTAAATTTCAAAATGGCCGCTATACATGTAGTATTTACCCCACAGACAGTTTACCTGCAAAATGTGATAACTGTGCAAATTGAAGTTTGATTGTCTGTTAGCTACTTGCCTGTATGAACTATTCTCTGGTAATTTCGTTTTTCCAACAAGCTCAAAATTAAGATGGGTGGCCAATATGTCCCCTTAACAAATACTTTAAACTTTTAAATACCATAATATGCTTTATATGTTTAGTTATATCATGCAGAAAGTATAATAAAATTGTAAATTATAATCTGACTATAGTTCTTTGACAAAGAAAGTCCCTCTGATAATATTGTTCGTCCGCATGCTCCCATTTCCAGATGGGGTGTCATATTGCCATCTCAAAGATTTTTTTAACTCTTCATTACCATACCTCTTTGTGTTATTTTCAATTTCACTCGATAAGTGTTATACAATTACAACGTCATTTGATATAATGCCTTATTAATTAAGGTAAAGCCTTTAACAAATAAAATGAATTCTGTTTGTCCTAAACACGATAATAGATTCGCTTTAGAGTCATAAACCTTGAGCTAAAACACATAAATCATCTAATCTGTAGTATAGACACAGTACCACAATAAAAATAAATTTACGTAAGACCATATATGCCAATATAAGGACATGCTCAACTCTTTGGAAATGAGTGAAATTTCACTGCTTTCTTAAAGTAAATAGGCCTGGAGTGGTGAACAGAGAATGGCAAAGAGTTCCATAGGCTATGGCTCATTTGCTAAAAGCCCTGTCACCCACTGGAGGAACAGTGAGGAGCAGTATTGTCCCATCTTTACACTTTACACGCAGACTGACCGCCTGCCAGTAATATACAGAAGGTATTCGGCAACTTATGATGGCATGCCCAGAATACCCTTGTCAGAAGCATAAGCCTCAGAGACAACACGCTCATGGAGCTCTTTGAGGATTGGAGTAGTTGGTGTCCTGTCCTTCTTTGTTAGAATATGGGATAGGGGCGGCTCTATCCTGTGACCATTTACATACCATATGTATATTTTTTGTTTTTGTTAACAGTCTCCAATTCAAGGTGTAACCGCCCTTCTGAGACCTTTAAAACCTACAAATTGTCCTATATCTTAGTATAAATAATCATTATATTTGGTTATACATCCACAATCCATTTAAAGAAATACTTGATCTCTACGCCCTTGGCTATTCTACCGCCCCTAGGTCAATCTTGGTTTCCTAACACAATTCATGATCAGGCCACCTTCAACCAACAAAAAAATATGAATTGTCAGTTACATATGTATTTTATCATCATAAAGTTAAGCAGAAAAAGTGTCAACTAAAGTACAAAAATAGGTCTTTCCCCTAATGTAACATATCTGTCATTTTTTGTTTCAAACATGCTCACATCTCCAAAATGGCCACCTCCAAAACCTTTAAAAATAAGTGCCATATACCTAGGTGTATCATCCAGAACTGATACCACGTGGTACATAAAGTATGGTGAGATATATGTCTTGTGTCCATTAGAAACTCATATTTTTTTTATTTAGTTACATACTTTAAAAAACTTAAAAAAATCCTAGATGGCAGAGCTACAAATGGCCCATTACCGATCTTTGACGTAATCACATTGTGATGAAAGTAATACCAAATAATGACATGATATTTGTCTTTCATACTCTTGACTCAAACTGTTAGAAAGTCATGATCTGATTTTCTCTTTTGTTAACTTGCATAAAATTCAATGTGGTGGCAAATAGGGGCATCCGTCAGAATCTTTAAAACCTATAAACTGCCATATATTTGTAATGTATTGACGCCCCAAAATGCCAAATATTGACTTCTAATTGTTACAAGATATAGCTTGTACTTTTAAATCGTAAATGTTCGGGAATATGCTAATATTACATATTACAGATGGTTTGAGATTTTGAAGGTATTAATTGCAGCTGCCATCTTGATTTAAGCACGGTTAATCAGCAAAGACATTAGATTGACTTCTATAGGCAACTTGAAGACATGATATCACATACTTAAATTTTCCTTTTATCAAAACGTATGGATGTTACTCCATATAGAGAGATTTGTGGTAAGTTTTAGCTTTTAAGATCTTTGAATACATCTAAATAACGGCCGCCATCTTGAATTTCGAGCCTGTTAAAAAAAGGGTCAGTGTCAGAAAATGTCCGATCAGAAAGTTTAAGACATCATTTCACACTCAAACTTGATTTCTGCAGGGGCACACCCTGTACTACTATACACTACTATGTGTTTTCGCATACTTTTGTATGCGAAACTCTTTACTTGGCAGCCCATTTTGAAGTCAAGATGGCTGCATGTCGAAATGATCCTTTGTTGTTAACAATTTATATTGGATTCCTGGACCCTAAACTGGTAATAGCCTTGTTGGCGATAGACACTAGAAATCATGATTTGACTGGTATTAGAGACCGCGTGTGGGCATAAAGGAGGGGCGCACCACTATTCATCCACGTTTTTTATGTAATACGCAAGTCGCTAAAACAGTGCAGGCTTTAGACAAGATTCTACTGGTCATTTTCTTCTTCATAACGGGAGCTACAAATCGCATGATATCCACATGGACGCTAGAAATTGATGTAAACATTGCATAACCTGAGAACAATCAGGTTTCATCATCGCAACTCCCAGATACGTCCGCGGATGTGCCCGGGTGGTCATTCCTAGATATCGCGATGCGGGTGGTAAATTCAGCTATTGTGTTTTTAATGTGAAAATTACGTGCAAAGTATATGGCAACACCATATCAAGCAAAATTTCTAAAATCTTCCAGAAAAAGGCGCTTTATTTTGTACCAACACATCCCTCAAGTATTGCCGGAGTTGTGTAGGTGTAACCGGCACCCGTACAAAAATGCGTGTACTCCTATGGGAGAGTCATTAGTTGTGCGCTCCCGAAAACGTCTTTCCCCTTTGGCGTCATTTAAATTCACGATGGTTTCCACAAACCACATGGTCCCATTGTTTGTTATTAATGTTTCTTATGAATTTCCGTCCCTGAAAACCTGCGGATAGGTGCCATAATCATGCCTCTACTAGTTTTCGGAAACATGTACTCAAAAAAACTTGCCTTGGCGGCCTTTTTGATTTCAGATGCCGTCACAGTCATATGATCTAATGTTGTTGCATTTAGATTGAACCACCCGCCCACAATGGGTTTAATTGGGGAATTCCGTTTGTAGGTGTTTTAAAAGCCAAGATATAGCACATTGTAGGTTCAAAATGGCGGCCATTTTGAATTTAATCCAAAGATGGCTGCTTTATATGGGTTTAAAAAATGCCACATGATATTTCTCTCCTGTTACAGCACATTTAGAACAATGGCAAAAATTGCAAATCTCCATAAAAAAGCCACAAATAGTATGGTTGAACATCGTGAAACTGACTAAATTTTCCGATCTTTTCATTTTGAGGAGACAATGAGAGCGGTGGAATTCTGCAAAATCTTGGCTCAAGGCCTCAACGGCCAGCCTATCAGAAAAGGGTGAAATCATCGATTGTATTATTGCCAACCATCACCATTATTTCCTGTTTTATTGAAATCATTGTGCGCAGGCGTAATATTCGTGTCGTGCACAGTTTACACAAGTCCAAAACTGAATACGACAAAAACTGTGATCTCTGCTGACGTGTACGCTGAAGAGTTGTGGGTAACCCCTCTTCGGTCATAACATCAAAAGGAAACATTTCTGGGCCTAAAATTTCACTGTGGTTTTAATGTGAACTTTCTTCTCATAGCAAAATCTCAATTACTGATGGAGTCAAGTGGGGAACGAGGCTGTCGATCTGGTGTCACCCACCTTTAGCTGTGCGTACTGGAGAAAAAACTAAGTTTATCTTCTGAAAACTCAGTTTAGCATAATGAAATTAAAAAGCTCGTCCCAGGTTACCTTAAAAGCAATAAAGCACCTTTTTGGGGGGGAAGAGCGCCTCCAATTTTCCAAACATTTTGAATTTGTTTACATACAATTTGTTCAATTGGTACTGGCAGTAAACTATAACCCTTGAATGGCAGGCCACTAATGCTCTAGACATTTCTTCCCATTACTAAGATGGAATTTTGTAATTAGGACAACTAGCGGGAGGCCCGCGTTCGCGCGGGCTCCGCTACTAGCTGAGTGAACGGGAGAGATTACTGAAATGGAAGCGATCAACTGAACGGAAGCGATCACTGATACAACGGTGTCCTTGTCTTTCCTGTATTTCGCACGTCGCAACCGAATTCTCACAGGTTTATTTTTACCTATTTTTTTCTTTTTGATTCTCCTGTATACCCTGTGCCGGGCCCTGGTTTCCAGCACTTATTATCTACTTTTGTTAACATATACGCCTCAAACTCCAGTATAGTTTTATTATAATCCGTACTAGTCGTTCCAGCTGGTACGTATTGCGTCAAAAGAAAAGGGATCAGACATGAAAGGTATAATCTGTGCTTGCGCACCGGGGGAGGGGGGAGTTTGTTTGTACTCAGCCATCGGGAAAGAAGGTATTCGACAATATGAATGGCAAATGTCCGGAAATACCCTTGTAAGAATCATAAGCTCAGAGGACAACCGCTCATAGGAGCTCCTTTGAGGATGGGTAGTTGGTGTTTCTGTCCCTTGTTCGAATATGGGATTGGCCTCTATGCCTGTGACCCACACCACACCGATCAAAACCTGCACGCATAGCCCGATGAATTTGTTAAGCCCCCGAACTGACAAAAATAATAACGGTTATTTGTTGTAATCACATGCACGATTTAAATCTCAATTTTCGCCCCAAAACACGAATATTCAAAATCAATTTTGTTACATATGTAGAAAATAACTGGACACATATATATCAACAAATAGAGACCACAATGGACTTTTATCATACATTTTGGAAGCATTTATGTATGTTCTCTTTCCAAAAAGTGAAAAGTAAATTTGTTACTCAACTTTAACGAATAATTTGGTCAGTTCCTATGAACAGATTTCTCTTAAATTGTTGTTATGCTTGAAATGGAATCTTCATCTAAGAAATAGTTAAAAATCCTCATATCACCTCCTTCGTCAGTAGAAATTGAGGACATTAAAATGCATATTTTTAAGGGCACAGAGATTGACGAACACAGTTGTTTGAACGCCATTCAAACACCTCGCGTGGACTGCGTGAAGTCATTGCACCTAGCAACGCGATTCGCAATTGGTCACATTGCGGCGAACTACAGCGTAGCCTGCTGTCGTTTACGCGTGTGTTCGTCACACGGTTCTATTTTTAGGTCGTGTTGCTGAGCGGTGTAATAAACCTACTTGAATGGGATAGTGTGTGTCTGAGGCAATTTCCGACGGAAAAAAAAAAAAATTTTGCTGAGTAGGTTATATTTTGTCTGGCAAGAACACAAGTTTAAAATAAAAATATGTCAACTGTTTGAGTGTCCTCGGTTTGGAAACTAGGCCTAAATCTGGTCCTAATCACGGTCTAATTCTCGTCTCGCTTTAGGACTAAAACGGGAAAATCAACAAGTTTGTTATCGGTAACAGCGCCACATTTTATTTTTGAAGCAGTTACTTTTTAACCCGCATCACTTTTTTTTATTTCATGAATTGAGAAAATTTTGAGTTTCTTTTAGTAGGCCTAGATCGTTTACAATGAAGCCTCCTTTTTTAAAATGCCTCATCAGGGATCGTATGCAAGATATTGTTGTTTTTTTAAATATTTTTTGTCTGGTAAATTAACTTAGCTTAGGCCTACATTGGCATGAGTTTGAGGTCTCTTGGGGGAAATCCTTTAAAATATTTTTTTAAATCAATAAATACCACATTTCGCAGTGAAATTTGTGTTGGTAATTGGTAGACTATACCTTGTGTTTTGTTCATTGTTTTTTTGACATGTTCTGATTTGTTTTCCTTTGGGGTTTGGCTTTGTTTTGTTTTCGGGTACTTGCTTTGTTTAATTGTTTCGTTTGGTTGTTTGCCTTATCATTACATCCCATTCTTTAAATTTTTATTTCCATTTCGAAATTTTGAAAGAAAACTCGCTCGGGTTGTTCCCCTAGACTTATCGATTCGTTTGTCACTTGCCACATCTCACATATGCTTACGCAAAATTCCCTTGAACTTTGCCAGCGTGAACTTTGTCATTGAAAACCGCAACCGGATGTTCACTGCTCGGTTGCGCGTACTCAAATGACGATTGAATACTACATTACGCGCTCCACGCCTGAATTGATCCGGTAGTGGTGTGCCTGTGACCATTAACATCCATATATAGTATTTTTGTATTTGTAACATGCTCCATTCAAGGTGGTAACCCCCTTCTGAGACCTTTACAAAACCTACAAATTGTCATATTAAGCAACATCTGTAGTATTGAATAATACATATATATTTGGTTATAGCATCCCAAATCATTCAATAAAAGAATTGATATAAACGGCCTTGGCTATTAGAAGCCGCATATGGAAGCTTCGTTTTCCTAACATACAATTCATGATATGGCCAGCCTCAAACACCCAAAAAAATTATGAATTGTCAGTTACTATGGTAGTTTTATCATCATAAAAGTTACAGAAAACTTGTAAAACTAAAGTACACAAATATGTTCTTTTTCCCCCCTATTAGGAACTCATATCTGGCATTTTTGTGTTTCAACATGCCCTCCTCTCACAAGGCACCTTCCCAACCTTTAAAAATAATTGCCATATACCTAGGGTATCATCCAAGAACTGTCAACAATTTGTAAGTAAAAGTATGGTGAGATACTATGTCTTTTGTCCATGGAACTCATATTTTTTATTTTTTAACATACTTAAAATCCTAGATGGCAGCTATCCAAAAAATGGCCACATTACAAATCTTTGAACTTATCAAAATTGTGATGAATTAAATTACAATACAAATAAATACAAATGAATGACATGATATTTGTCTTTGATGATCTGAAGTTTCCTCTTTTGTTAAACTTGCATAAAATTCAATGTGGTGGCAAATATGGGCATCCTTCAGGATCTTTAAAACCTTCAACGCCATATATTTGTAATGTAATTGACCCCAAAATGCCAAATATGACTTCTAATGGTTAAAATAATCTGTACTTTTTATCGTAAATTTTTTCGGGAATATGCTATATTAACATATTACAGTGTTTTGAGATTTTTGAAGGTATTAATTGCAGCTGCCATCTTGAATTTAGCACGGTTAATAAGCAAAGACATTAGATAAGACCTTCTAATAGGCACCTTGAAGACATTATATCACATACTTAAATTTTTCCTTTTATCAAAACGTATGGATGTTAACTAATATAGAGAGATTTGTGGTAATTTTTAGCGTTTTAAGATATTTGAATACAGCTATAATCACGGCGCCATCTTGAATTGCGAGGCCTGTTAAAAAATGTCATTGTCAGAAAATGTCAGATAAAAGTTTAAGAAGGACATCATTTCACACTCCAACTTGATTCCTGCAGGGCACACCCTGTACTACTATACACTACTATGTGTTTTCGCATACCTTTTGTAGGCAAACTCTTTTACTTTGGCGCCATTTTGAAATTCAGATGGCTGCCATGTCGAAATGATCCGTTGTTTGTTACAATGTTATATGGATCCTGGACCCTGAAAAACATGATACCTTGGGCTATAGACATCTATAATCATTAGTTTGTGACTGGTATTAGGAGTACCGGAGGTGGGCATAAAGGGGGCGCACCACTAATCCTTCACGTTTTATTTAATAAGCAAGTCGCTAAAAAAGCATGCTTAACAAGATTCTACTGGTCATTTCTTCATAACGGGAGCTACAAATCGCATGATATCCACATGGACGATAGAAACTGATGTAAACAGTGCATAACTATAAACAAAATAGTTTTCATCGCAAACCCAAGATAACGCGCGGATGTGCACGGGTGGTCATTCCTAGATATGCGTGATGCGGGGTGTAAATTCAGCTATTGCGTTATAATGTGAAAATAACGTGAAAAGTAGATGGTCAACAACATATTCAAGCAAATTCTAAAAGCTTCATAAAAGCGCTTTTTTTTTTGATACCAACACGATGCCTCAAGTATTGCAGGGAGTTGTGTAGTGTAACCGTAACCCTTACTAAAAATGCTTGTACTTCCTATGGGATAGTTATTAGTCGGTTGCGCTCCCTTAAACGTCTCCCCATTGGCGGCCATTTTGAAATTCAAGATGGTTTCCACAACCACGGTCCCATTGTTGTTATTAATGTTCTTATTGAATTTCCGGACCCTGAAAACGTGCGTATAGGTGCCATAATCATGCCTCTACTAGTTTTCGGAAACATGTATCTCAAAAAGAACTTGCCTTGGCGGCCAGTTTGAATTCAAGATTGCCGTCAACAGTCACATGATCTAAATGTTGTGGCATTGAGATTGACACCCGCCCACACTGGGTTTAATGGTGGAATTACGTTTCTAGGTGATTTAGAAGCCAAGAATAGCACATTATGAAGTTTCAATGGCGGCCATTTTGAATTATCCATATGGCTGCTTCTATGGGTTTAAAAAAAAAAATGCCAACATTGCTTTTGGCTCTTCCTGTGAAGCTGAACTTTAGAAACATGCAAAAAATTATCAACTCTCCATAAAAAGCCAAACAAATAGTCATGGTTTAACATGTGAACCTGACGACATTTTCCGATCTTTCACTTTTGATCAAGGATACAAATGGAGCGGTGGAATTCGCAAAAATCTTGGCTAAGCCTCACGCAAGCCATATCAGAAACGAGTGTGAAATATCGATTGTATATTGCCACCCATAACCATTATTTCCTGGTTTTATTGAAATCACTGTGCGCAGGCGTAATATTCGTGTCGTGCACAGTTACACAAAGTCCAAACTGAAATTCGACAAAAACTGTGATCGGTTCTGCTGACGTGTACTTCTGAGAGTTGTGGGTACCCTCAACCCTCCTTCGCCAAGCATCAAAAGGAACATTTCTTGGCCTAAAAAATTTCACTGTGTTAATGTGAACTTTCTTCTCATAGCAAAATCTCACTTTTGAGGGAGTAAAGTGGGAAACGAGGCTGTCGATCGTGGTCACCCACCTTTAAGGCTGTGCGTGACTGGAGAAAAACTAAGTTTATGTGCTTCTGAAAACTCAGTTTATCAGAGAAATTAAAAGCTCGTCCCAGGTTTACCTTACCATCAATAACCGCCCCTTTGTTTTTGAAGAGCACGCTCCATTTTCCAAACATTTTGAGAGTTTGTTTTTGACATAACATGTGTTCATTTGGTAACTGGTAGTAACTATAACCCGTGAATGGCGGCCCCTAATTTTGCATCTAAACCTTTCCATTACTAACGATGGAATTTTGTAATTAGGACAACTAGCGGGAGGCCCCGCGCTCGCGACGGGCTCCCGCACTAGCTGATGAACGGGGCGATAACCTGAAATGGAAGCGATCACTGAAACGGAAGCGATCACTGAATGAACGGTGTCCTTGTAGTTCCACTCGCACCGGAAATTCTCACAGGTTTTCTTTTACCTATTTTTTTTCTTTTGATTCAGCCCTGTATACCCTGTGCCGGGACCCTGTGTTCCCGCACTTATTATTAACTCCTCAAACTCCACGTATAGTTCTATATCATATCCGAAACGGTGTCCTGTAGTTCGCACTCGGCAACCGGAATTCTCACAGGTTTTATTTTACCTATTTTTTTTTTTCTGTTTGTCATCCTGTATAACCCTGTGCCGGTACCCTGTTTTCCATCACTTATTTTACTCCCTCAACTCCAGTATACAGGTTTCTATAGCATATCCGTAGTAGTCGTTCCAGCTGTTCGTAATGCGTCAAAATAAAAGTGATCAGAATTAAAGGTATCAATCTGTGGCGTGCGCACCGGTGAGGGGAGTTTGGTTTGTCAGCCAGTCGGGGAAAGATCCATTCGGAGCAGAGTCGTATCCAGCAGGGAAATATGTTTCGTCGGAGCATGTTCTTTTTGAAAGCTGTGTTTTGATGAGGTATGCATGATTACAGCAAGGCAAAAGCCCTTACTAACAATAAAAAATATGCATGCAGTTTATGTAGGTTGATCTAGAATCCCCCATCCTTGCTCTTTAGATTATCGATGCGACTCCAAAAAAAAACCAGCAATCGGTCAACCGTGAGCGAAGCTAGCTGGTTTTTTTGTCGGTAGTACACTACACGTCTCCAAAATCCTAGCTACGCCAATGATTAAGGGAAAAATTAGCCATGTCCCCCCCCCCCAAAAAACAAAAATGGAGGGTCCAGGGCACGCCACTGATTAGGCTTTAAGGCCCTGCTCTCTCTTTCACACCCATAAATCATCTTCTGTAACTATAAGGATCAACAATATACATGTACCCAAGTAACCAAAAAAAATTGCAACAGAAGGTTTCTTGGCATTTTCTGTAGTATAAGGTCAGTTAAATAACATTCAAAAGTTGCGCAAAACGAAGTCCCATAAAGCGTTCAAAACTATGATATAAACAAAATGGCCGCAATCCGCCATTTTGAAAAACATAAATCCTCTTATCTCTGGCAATAATGAGTTAACGGGCAAACAGATTTCATTTGTCCTACTAATTCTAGCATTACAATCCATTAAATGGGTTTTAGGAAGTTGATGGATATATCTTACCCTCAAATCCATTGGCCGCCATCCGCCATGTTGAAAAGTACCAAATTATATGTACATCTCTGGGTGCCGATGGGCAAAAGCTTAACAAACAGATGGCATTTCCTACTAATTCTCGCATAACAATCATTTAAATGAGTTTTGATTAAGTTGAGCTATCATCTTGGCCTCTAAATCCATATGGCTGGCCATCCGCCATTTGAAAAGTCATGAATTCGTTTATCTATGACACCAGCTGGCAAAATGGCAAATAAGGTGTTATTTTTTGATTATTGAGGAATAAGAAACATTTAAGATGTTTTTAAGTTGTGAGAGCATCTTGTACATCTTTCAAAATGGCCCACTGTCCACCATTTTGAAAATAAGGAAACAGTAAATCCTCTATTATCACCAGACAGATTACAATGAAATTAGTAGTCAATTTTCTATTAAATCCGTCATTACAAATCTATTAGAATAAAAAATGATATTTTTATTGGGCTATTTGTCCAAAATTTGTAGCCATGTTGATTTTTTATGCAGCTATAAATCTATCTTCAATTTCAAATTATGGTTGTTTACAGTATAATTGTGTATTCTTAGCACAAGTTATTTTCACATTATTCACATCATCATCACCAACATGTGTGCAAAGACACTCTTTGCAGGAGATGAGATCAACCACACTATTGCTATTTAGTCTTCAAGTTTTAAATCATCTTGAGACTATGATTTTGGTCCATGTTTTTGACATGAATGTCCACAGGCTGTGTGTGGTGCATTCATTCTTTCTGCAAGGTTACATTTCATTATGATACATCCGGAAGAACAATTGCAGTCGGATCCTTTTCCGGTGGACACTCTGGTGCAGGACTTGTTCTTAGGGGAAATAATTTTCCACTTTGTAACTACCACCCCAGTCGTTTAATTTCGACCATCAGTCTTGCAACATCCATGATGAGCGGTAAATATGTTCTCCAACAAGGGTTTTTGCAGCAGAGGTTTTTTGGTGGAAATCTTTCAGGTTTTATAACACCGAAGCACAGTTATAGCAAACTACACTCTTTTCACTGCATTTTCTATCTGGAGGGCTCCTGACTACTTTTGCCCACTATGCCTAAACTCATAGTATAGACCCTCATCTCCAGCGGTGTCAAGTAACGATCTATGACCTTACAGTTAGACCCCAATAATCTAACTTGTCAGCCAGCAAAGATCATTTTATTCCTTCACTGCCCACAAAATCTGGTGATGCCCTTCCCGAGCGCATTCCTGCTACTAATCATCTGGCCGGCTAAAAAAGGAGGTTAATCGATATCTCGGCGCCAACCCATCCGTGGTTTCTACCAGATGTTAGTTTTCTGCTGTTAATGCCCTGTATGCCTTTACCATAAAGAATCCGATTCTGACCAATCATGAACAGCAGATTAGAGCGAATGTTTATCAACTGACTAAGCGCTTCAAAAGCTTACTTATATTGTACACATGTGTTTTCTTCTCCTTGTCTCTGTCAGACCAAAAAGTAAAGGTCATTACAGCCTCTTCCTGCATAAGGGAAAAGAAGTATTAATAATCGGTTGTCTTCCCCAATTAGATTTTTGACTTAAATTATGAGCCATGGGAGACTCCCATTTTTGCTATGTCACTTCTCCTTCTGCATAGATTCGTGGCAGTCCTCTTTGTTGCATTCGGCACGATGCACCAATTCTGCTTCTTGCGTATGAGGCAGCCAGCTAAATATGTTTGTCGACCGGGTTGGGACCCGCTCAACTTTTGATTGGTTGGGGGTTTGAGAAGTCTTCTCTCTCCCTTCACCGGAGAAAATGCCTTGAAAACATTTTCAACAAGGGATATGCTGGTGAGGATGTCAATGTACAAGATTCTGTTTCCACGTAGGAAAGATACAGTCAAAGAAATGGAAGGACTAGCTGACTTTTCTTATCATCGCTACACATGGAAAACTAAAGTCAAGACCCTTGCGTCTAATTGGGCTTCAGGTCACTGATGACAAGGTTATTTCAAAGATTCCTGATTGTATCACAATCTGGAGAACTGTCATCAGGTTAGGCCTAAGGTGCTTTGCCATAAACTTTCACCATATCCGCCATCGATTTCTTGAGGCAAGCACGTTTTATGTAGGCCAGGTAAAGCACAATTTCTGATGGCCATTTCAAACAATTGTCCTCGTCAGAGGCTGGTCTGCGGCCCTGAGACCGCACCAAAGGACTGTCGCCATGTTTGTTGAAGAGGGCTCTTTTACATCGCTTGAAATGGACAGAGGGAAGCACGATATTATAGTTTGGGTCATACTGATGAATTTTCATCTTCACAGTGACCACTAAGGCAAAGCATATGGGGTGTCCCTTTGATGGATCCACTGGTGAACCAAACACAAAGACAGCACCCGTGAATGTCGCGAAACTAGGATCGCTAATAAGGTGGTACATATCAACTGCAACAAATTTTTTGCTGGGGAAAAAATAGATGCAGGATGTTTGGAATATAGCAAAAACAGCAATCACCATGGCATAATGTAGGTCCAACAATCCAATTGAGAAGCACAGATTGTTCTACTACTTCTCCAATAGCAGAGAGGGCTTTATGAACCTTTACTTTTTGTCTGACAGACACAAAGAGAAACATATTTGTTATGCTATCAACTTCTGAAGCCTTATCACTCAGTAATGGCATTTGCTCCTATCTGTACTATCTGCAAATGCATTTTCAGGTTGCAAATCTACTTCACTAAAACTTTTGGCTGGCAAGAAATGTTTTTCTTCTTCAGTCATCCATGGTAACCCTGGGTTACGAGCTTGTTCCGATATTTTTACTACTACTATAGATCTGAATCATAGAAAGATGAAGGCTGCAACCAATCGTGTCCCTGTTCAATGATCAGCAATCAGCCTTTGGAATCATTACACTACGGTACCTGTTCCAAAAAAGTTTTTATCCCAGCAGCTTGTGACATTCCCACGAAACATGACCAAGAACCAGTCTCAGGATTGTGATGAAACTTGAAGACACTAATTGTAATAGTTAATAAGTGTTGTCGATCTCATCTACTACTGCAAACAAGTTTTCGGCCATATTTTGGTGATGATGTGAATAATGTGAAATTGTACTTATACTGTTACTTTCAAATTTTCACATTACAACTGTAAACAACATAATGTCAAATTGTGATAGATTTATAGATGATAAAAAAATTAGATGCTACAAATTATTGGTCAAATAGCCAACTAACCTTCATTCTAGAATAAATTTGTAATTGGCCCGAAATAGAAAATTACACCTCATTTGTCATAGTAACTTTCTGATTGGTAAATAAGAGGATTTATGGTTCAACTTTTTTAAATGGGACAGTGGCCATTTTGAAGACCTGCCAAAACTTACCATCCATCTTATTGTATTTCGTATGCTACAATTAATAAAAAATAACACTATATTTGTCATTTGGCCGATGTGGTACCAGAGATTAAATAATTTGTACTTTTAACATGTGGGATGGAGGCCATATGGGAGTTAGAGGTCAAATGGTATCTGAACTTCATAAACCCCATTTTAATGGTTTGTTATGCTAGAATTAATAGGCATGACATCTTGTTTGTCGTTTTTTGTGCCCATCCGGTTACAAGAGATACACAGAATTTGTCTTTTCCAACATGGCGGATGGTGGCCATATTGGATTTAGAGGTCAAGAGTGATACCTCCACTTCATAACACCCTTTTTACTGGATTTGTTACTGCTATAATTATGAGGAAATGACATCTTGTTGTCCTTTTAGCTCTTTAATTGCCAGAGATGTGAGATTTCTGTTTTTCACAATGGCGGATGGCGGCATTTTGTTTCATGTCATTGTTGAACACTTTTCTGGGACTTCATTTTGTGCAACTTTGATATATTGTTAAGCGACCTTACTATAACCGAAAATGCCAAAAAAACCTTCTGTTTGCAATTTTTTTGGTGTCATGTGCTATCTTTACTCTACTAAACCCCCCGTGTCGTGCAAGGAACGTGGAAGAATGAACTTACTAAAAGTGTCCTTAATTTTCTGTGTCCGTAAAACTCTTCCGTGCAATTGTGGACCGGTCCGTCATGCATGCAGGGGCCATGGAGCGACAACTCCCCGTGTCCTCAACATTTTATGGTCGTGAAGAAACTTGGAAGATAAATCCATATTTTTAAAGCTCAACCGTGCAACTTTGACCGGTCAGTCCGTGTAGGGGCCATGCAGTAGCCGACAGACCAAAGCAAAAGATTCTTCCCCGGTTGCCCCAACACAGTTATGCGTCACGCACCCGTATCAACAACGCGGCTCTGCGTACACACACACGTAGCAACTCGCCTCGTGTACGCTTTCGCAGCACGCAGTCCGCAAGCTGTTACTACACAGTGCAATACGGTTTGACTGCAAAGTACGTTGCCAGAACGTTGCGTCAGTGATGGATTTGACCATTTTCTGTGTTTTTATATTTTGTCCTGTAACTTCAGTGCGATTTTGAAAAGCTCTCCGGCAGGACACTTCCAATATGTAGAACTATAAGTGGTGAAAATTTTGGCGAATGGTTGACCCGAAAAACTGAAGCGTGATCTAGGGACAAACATATATACACTACTGGATTTCTTTGACTTAATAGTAAGATTAATATCGTAATAGCCTACTGCATAATATTCAGTGTCTGCTGGAAAGGTCCTTGCAATATGATAGAGCCAGGGAAATAGGCGCGCAATCCAAACGCAACGAGCGAATGCAAAAGTCGAGTCCTGACGTCAACCCACAAACTCAAACCGAACAAGAAGTATAGTGGTTAATAGAAATCAATTTCAAATAAAAAGACTGACGCACGCACACACGCGCGCGAGCTCGCACACAAAACTAGCGAGCGCTCGCACACAAACCTCGCGCCTCGCACACACATAATCGCGCTCGAACGCACACACACACATGTAAATATTCACACCACCACGACACATGTTCATTTTACTAAAACCACAAAAAGCAATTTTATTATTTGGAGAAATGACAACAAATGTCCCACTTTGATCGTAACTGAAAGACAATCAAAGGCCCGAATCAAATCGCCTTTACGCCTATAAATGGGACAATTAAGAGGCACATCATTGATTTGCAGAATAAGAATCAAAAAAAAATCATCAAAAATCAATATTTGCATTTCTGTGCTAACAAGATGTAGATTCCTAGCAGACCCTACTAACGCACGCACGGCGGAATACGGAACGCGGGTAACGGTAAGGAACATACTTTGTCGATCAATTTCCCTCACATCACCTCACCATGCACATAATAAATAATATTTATTTGAGTTACTCATTAAAAGCATGTGGCAAAATAGTAACTCAGGAAAGAAAAATTGGGCTCACAGCCCACACTCACTTCTATTGTCAAAATGCTTACTAGATCACCACAATGCAATTTAAATTGTGCACACAACACCGAGCGGTGTTCACTCCTAAATTTCAACACAGAAACAAACACCGACAAGCTTGACACCGGCTTATTGTAAAATTTTAAACACCCCAGTTTTTGGATTATAAAAAGCCATGTGATGTGAATTCTTCATTTAAGTTTAACTAGCGGGAGGCCCGCGTCTTGGGCTGTCAGAGCGGGCTCCCGCTAGTGAGTGAACGGGAGCGATCCCTGCAAGCGAAAAGATCACTGAAACTGCAGAAGCGTAACTGAAATGAGCGACACGGAAACCGAAATGATCCTAAACTTGAAGCGAAATGAAGAAGTCAACATAGGGCGAACCGTAATAATCCAAACAGTGGAATCTACACAAACTCATCAAGTCACTCCAGTATGATTTACCCGTCATCCTGAAGTTTAAGACTCCCCGGTCACAAAACCGGTTAGTTAACTCATTTCCCGTATCAGATCCTGTATCTCGCTTTAGTTACAAATTTAGTTCATTGCTCGTATTTGTTAAAATAATAAAAAAAGGCCAATATTTATTCCCGTAGACGTTTCCATTTAACTTTTAATTGTCATCACACATTTTTCCTTCATAACTCCTCAAATCCACGTATAAAACTTGTCTTCATCTGCACAGTTTATGCATGCCCCCGTCGCAACATCCTGGGGAGCGTATTTTTTCCACAACTCAAGTTCCCGTAGAGTTTCCAGAATATCCCGTTAGCTGAGCATATGTAGGCCTACTTCCTATTTTCTACTAAAACCGCAATATTGGCACCGTACGTAACTTACCGAATATTTCAATTTTTCTCAAAAACTAATCTCAACTACTCCCGACGTGTCGTTCTAACCGGTTACTTCCATCACAATCGAAAGCAAATAATAACACTGAAAACTGTTATTGATCATATTTTCTTACCAACATCACCGGTGAGTAAATATAGCTCGGTGGTTGTGCACTACCGTAACATATAGAGGCGCCTGTTACTTGGATAACGCTGTAGCGTATCACGCGGAACCGTTGCGTACCGCAGATAGCGTCTCACGCTTAACCACCCGTCGACAACGCACCACGAATACGCGCCGCTTAGTAACGCGTTGGCAACAAATGGTTAATTTATCAAGCAACCGAGCACATGTTCGTTGATTTTCGTCATTTCTGAACGGATTTTCGTCCAAATAGATGGCTAAACCTCGGTATCCTCACGCACCTTTCAGTGAATTTGGCGAAATATGGATCGAAACTGTCGGAGCTTTTAGCGAAATACATACAACATACATACATACAACATTTGGCTAATTATAGTAAGAATAGCGGGAGGCCCGCGCTTCGCAGCGGGGCGCCCGTAGCTAGTTGAGTGAACGGGAGCGATCCACTGAAAGAGAAAAAGATCAATGAAATGAAGCGATCACGGAAACAGAAATGATCATGAAACAGAAGCGATCCCTGAAACAGAAATGCTCAATGAAAAAGAAGCGATCACTGAAACTGAAGCGATCACCCTTGACAACAGAAATCTGATCACCTTAAAACTGAAGCGATAAACTGAAAGAAGAACAAATATGGCGACCCCGTCATAATCAAACCAGTGGAATTAACAAAAACCATCAAGTCACTCCGATGATTTTTACCCGTCATACTGAAGTTTTAAGACTCCCCCGTCACAAAACACTTTTAGTTAACTCAATTCCCCGTATCATATCCGTAATCTCGTTAGTTACAAATTTTAGTTCATTTTCTCGTTGTATTTTTGAATAATAAAATGCCAATATTAATCCCGTATAGTTTCCATTTAACTTTTTCTTATGTCATATCCTCATTTTTTCCCTCTCAATAACTCATCCAAATTCCCGTATAAACTTGGTCTTCATCTGCAGTTTTATGCATTCCCCGTCGAAACATCCGTGAGCGTTATTTTTCCACAACCAAGTCCCGTATAGTTTTCCAGCAATCCCGTAGCTAGCCTAATATGTAGGCCTACCTCCTATTTTCTAACTAAAAACCGCAATATTTCTCCCGTAACTTACCGGATATTTCAATTTTTCTCAAAACTTAAATCTCAAAAACTACTTCCCCGAGTGTGTTCTAACCCGTACTTTCCATTCACAACAAAGCGAAAATAATAACATGAAACTGTTATTGATCATTATTTCTTTACCCACCATCAACGTTAGTAAATATAGCTCGTGGTTTTGCACTCCCGTACACAAGGTATAAGGCGCCTGTACTTGCGTATACGAATGTAGCGTATATCACGCGTACCGTTGAGTACCGGCAATCGAGTCTCCCGCGTAACCCCGTCGAAACGCACCACGCATACGCGCCGCTTAGTAACGCGTTGCAAAACAAATGGTAATTTAACATAGCAACGGCAAAAAAAAAAACATTTTCGTTGAGTTTTTCAGGTCATTTCTGAACGGATTTCGGCCAAATATATGCGTAAACCGGTCCGTATCCTCACGAGCACCTTTCATGTGGGAATGTGGCGAACTATGGATCGAACTGCCGGAGCCTTTATAGCGAAACATACATACATACATCCCTACTACAAACATTTGGCAAATATATAGTAAGACTAGTGGGAGGCCGCGCTTCGCGCGGGCTCCCGCGAGTTGAGTGAAGGGAGCGATCACTGAAAAAGAAAAGATCACTGAAATGAAGCGATCACTGAACAGAAATGATCACTGTGAAACAGAAGCGATCACTGAAAACTGAAGCGATCACTGAAACAGAAATGATCACTAACTGAGCGATAATGAAGAAGTAACACATTATGGAGACACCGCATAATCAAAAACCAGTTGAATACACAACTCATCAAGTAACTCCCGTATGATTTACCCGTCCCCTTGAGTTTTTCGACTCCCCCGGTCACCCAAACACCTTGGTTAACTCAATGTCCCGTTAGCATATCCTGTTCTCGTTTAGTTACCCATTTCTAAGGAAAAAGTAATATATAAAAACTGAATATTAATTACATATTACTTTCCTTTGGCTAAATTTTAGTCATTTTCTAGTTTTTTAAATAATAAAAATGCCACTATTTAAATCCCGTATAAGTTTCCATTAACTGTTTCTATTCATATCCTCATTTTTTCCTCTCATAACTCCTCAAATTCCCGTAAAACTTGTCTTCCTCCTGCAGTATGCATTCCCCCCGTCGCAACATCCCGTGAGCGTATTTTTTTCCACAACTCAAAGTTCCCGTTTCTTTTATAGTTTCCGGCAATCCGTAGCTTAGGCCCTAGTGTAGGCCCTACTTCCTATTTCTAACTAAACCGCAATATTTCATCCCCGTAACGTACCGTATATTTCAATTTTCTCAAAAACACTAATCTCAAAACTACGTCCCGCGTGTGTTCTAACTCGTACTTTCCATCACAACAAGCGAAATATAACATTGAACGGTATTGATCTTATTTCTTACCACATCCCCGTTAGTAAAAAATATAGCTCGGTTTTGCACTACCGTAACACAAGGTATAAGGGCGCCTGTTATTGCGTATACACGCATTAAGCGTATCACGCGTAACGTTGCGTACCGCAGATAGCGTCTCACGCGTAAAACACCCGTCGCAACGCACCACGCATACGTGCCGCTTAGTAAACGCGTGCAAAACAATGGTAATTATATAGCAACCGAGCACATTTTCGTTGATTTGTCAGTCTTTGAACGGATTAGTTTCCAAATATATGCGCTAAACCGTCCGGTATCTTCACCGCACCTTTCAGTGAATTTGGCGAAATCTGGATCCGAAAAAACTGACGGAGCCTTTTAGCGAACATACATACCTACATACAGAAACATTTGGCAAATTAATAGTAAGAACTAGCGGGAGGCCCGCGCTTTCCGCGGGAGGCCCCGCTAGTTGACGTGAACGGGAGAGCAGATCTATGAAAGAGAAAAGATCAGTGAACTGAAGCGATCACTGACACAGTACCCGAAAAGATCACTGAAACAGAAGCATACTGAAACTGAAGCGATCACTGAACCAGAAAATGATCACTAAACTGAAGCGAAACTGAAAAGAAGTAAACACATATGGCGACACCGTCATAATCAAAACCAGGGAATACACAATAATCAAGTCACTCCGTATAAATTACCCGTCATCCGAAGTTTAAGAATCCCCGGTCACAAAAACACTTTTAGTTAACTAATTTCCGTATCATATCCTGTATTTCGTGTAGTTACAAATTTTAGTTTCATTTTCTCGTATTTTAAAGTAATAAAAAAATGCCCATATTTAATCCAGGAGAAGTTTCAATTTTTAACTTTTTCAATATAGGTAATATCCTCTTTTTTCCTTATAATTCCTCAAATTCCGTATAAACTTGTATTCATCCGGCACAGTTGATGCATTCCCCCGTTCGCAACATCCAGTGAGCGTATTTTTCCACAAACTCAATTTCCCGTATGTTTCCAGAATATCCCGGTAGCTTAGCCCTTGTAGGCCTGACTTCCTATTTCTACCTTAAAAACCGCAATATTTCATACCGTAACTTACCGATAGTTCAATTTTTTTCTCAAAAAACAATCTCACAAGACTCCCCGGTGGTTCAACACGTAATTTCCATCACAATCAAAGCGAAATAATAACCTGAACGGTTATTGATCAGTATTTTCTTTACCCACATCACCGTTAGTAGTAAAATATGAGCTCGGTGGTTTTCGCATACCGGACACACTGTATAAGGCGCCTGTCACTTGCGTATACCGCATGGTAGCGTATCACGCGTAACCGTTGCGTCCGCAGAGAGATAGCGTCTCACGCGTAACCACCCTTCGCAAGCTCCACGCATACGCGCCGATTAGTAACGCGTGAAACAAATGGTAATTATCTAGGCCAACCGAGCCAACATTTCGTTGATTTTTCAGTTCCATTTTGAACGGATTCGTCCAAAATCTCGCTAAAATCCGTCCGGGATCCTCACGCACATTTTCATGTGAATTTGGCGAACCGACAATATGGATCGAAACTGACGAAGCCTTTTAGCGAACATACATACAGACATACATACTACATTAATACAAAATTTGCAATTATAGTATAAGATTACAAATAACACCAATTACAAAAAACAGAACACAATTATAATCATGTACACTCAACAATGTTAAACTAAAAACGCCATCCTCTACTAATGAAACATATCATTAACTTCACGGAAAAATTGGGGTGTTAACTTTAACATCATGGATGTTAATTTTAACACCATCCAGGGGGCCACCAAACTGTGGTGTGTTAACATTATATTTGAAACGTCTGACATTTTAGCCTGAGGAAAATGTAGATAATGTCATTTGCCCATTTCTATTGAATGCTTATTTACTAGATCACCACAGCAATTTATTTAACATTGTGCAAAGCCGAAAAACCGATCGGTGTTCACGCCTAAATTTCAACACCAGAAACAAACACCGACAAGCTTGAACAGCTTATTGTTAAAATTTAATTTAAAACACCCAGTTTTTGTTTATTCAAAGCCATGTGTGAATTCTTCATGAAGTTTAATTACCAAATAACACATTACAAACAACATAAACAAAATTTATCCTCACGTACCAATCAACAATGTTAACTAAACGACTCCTCTCTTAATTCGCAACTTCTCTACCTAAGTTCTTTGTTCAGTGAAATTTCAATCTATTCAATATTTGTAACTATTAGAAAAGAATTATTACATTAATTTAATAGCAAGGGACAAGCACCTCTAGAAGCATTAATCATGTGTTGTTTAAATGTTATTTTATCAATCAACTGATGTTGTGTGAAAATACTATTACTTTATTATTTACATTGTAAAGGTCACAAATTTCATTACACAAAAACCACACCATGAAATCAATGGCCCCGAAAAAAAGAATTGCCACCACTGCTGACTTCCACACCCAGGCGATGATCCCAATATGTACGCAACACATGGTAGCAATGAAATTATTCTAATCTTCCATTACCACCTTGATGCCCAAAACTGGTCCCGGCTGACGTTACTAATAATATAAAACTGTATTATTAGCATTGCGCAGCCTCTATTTTTATTCTGGTAGGATCCTTCTAATGATTACAAACTTGTTTAAAGACTTGCTCTTGGCGTTAGCAAACTAGACGAGCTCTCAATGTAGAAGGATACGTTACTATGTATGATGAAATGTAAAAGAAAATTGAAGCTGCTTCAAAAAACAAAAGCCGGGAAGGGGGGCCGGGGGGGGGGGTCTCAGGGGTTTGTTGGGTAACCATTCTCGTTCAGGGTTCTGAAGGTGAACCCTAACGGGACCAATTTTCAGTGAAAATATACCCTAACGGGACCCGTTTTTGGCGAGTAGTTTTCAGTGAAAATATACCCTAACGGGACCAATATGCAGTGAAATATACCCCTTGCGGGACCTGTTTTTAAATACTGAATAAAGATATACCTTTATTTAAAAATATATAATTAAAAAAAAGAAAATGACACAGTGTGATACTGACAAGAAAAACAAGAAACATTTTGGGTGCTGGGCACCAATGTAAGCCCCGCGCAATGGAAAATTATTAAAAACATCTAAAAATAGCCAGGATTTGAGAGATAATACCATTTTCCAAGCAAAAATTGCTCGTGTAGTGACTTTGGACTGAAAACTGATTATACTAGTATAAATATGGGAAAAAAATCGTAAGTGTTCTATTCGATCATTATTCTTGTTCAAGTTAATGATCACTGTACAGTAGTACCTCAAAGTCGACCCTCATAACTGATGTCAGCTGCCAAGTAAATTGTCAATTTGTCCTGAATATGCAATGATATAGTACCTGAATATTAACCCGGTCCACTGTTGGCACTTCGCCCAACTGGCTAGCTGATATTTGACCCCACTTTAAACACATGGAAATAGACCCTTGTACGATCCATATAAATGGTATAAAAACACTGAAAATACAATCTATCTCACACTGTATCATCATTTTACTTCACAAAACTATCTTGTGTTTGCATAAATATTTTAGACAGGTTCATCACACACCATTACGTAATTTAGATAGCACTGTTCATCATTTTCAATTGTCATGAAAAATTGTTTTGACCAAGGCTTCTGCAGCTTAATATCAGCAAAACTCCATGTCTGTCAAGTTATTCAACATCTACAGCCCCGCGCTCCCGCTCGGGGCAATACACATTTGGGTTATTTTTTGCTGAGATGTTAGGTTAAGTTTTCCTATTTGTATCATTGAACCAATCACAATCAAACTGATTTGATAACCCTAGCGGGACAGAACCTGATTATTGTGAATTTGATACCCCTACAGCGGAGTCCCGCATTTGCAGCTAGTCCCTCTTTTTGGAACGAGCATGGGTACCCGACCAAAATATCCAAGAACCCCCCCCCCCGGAAGGGGGTGTAACGTGTTTTAAATTCGCATTTCCCTTCGCTTTGAGCTATATACATTCAGCCAGGCTTCAATAAATATTTTGTTCTTTTTTAGTGTGAAGTTCAAACCTTTTGTATATTTTATAGTGTTGTGTACAAGAATAATGGCCGTCCTAAAGGCCAGATTCGGGTCATAGTGTCAATAAGCCTCTAAATGTCATAACCAAACCATACGTTTCTATTTACACGTAACTGCATAAGGGGGGGGTCCTATGGACCCATTTTTTTGTTTTTCCGCCGGCGATTTTTAAAACGCTGCAATGATATTTGTTTATAATTTTTGTATTTGTCGAACTTGTAGTTGCGCTTGCATTGGTGCAAAAAAAATCCAAACTCCATCGCGTCGTTTTGCGTAATTCGCATGGGTCCCTAGGCCCCCCCTTATGACTAACGGAAGTACCCACGACAAAAAAAAAATCTTATAGAGTTACTGTGATCTGATTTTCATAATGTCATACACCTGGACATAAAACAAAGTAAATAACTAATTAAAAAAATTTCTGTGATATAGTATGCCCATGGAGCCATAATATTTTATATAGGAAAAAGAAACATCTGTAGCGGTTTTCTGTAGGAACCTATGGACATATACAAGTAACCTTAACAATAAAATGGCATGAGACATTATTTGGTGCTTAATGGTAAATAGAGTTCATTCTTCACCACTAAAGCAATTAGCACAGTCTAGGTTGAGTCAATGCCGAGAAAATGCAGAACAATTGTTTTTTTCGCAACATTTTGACGCAACCTAAAATCATGTTTTGCCCCATAATTTTCTTACTGAAGCACTTTCTTCGCGTTTTTATTTCTTTATTGTTGATGTCTTTGAAGCTCTCTAACATGTGGTGGATTTCATCAAAAAATCCCTTTAGGAAAGTGGTTTTGATTAGGAGTGGGGGCCCTAGGAACCCCCCCCCCCGTTATGCACTAAGGAAGTGCAAACCCTTATGCCTTTAATTGTTAAACAAGCCACATACCAATCATTAAATATCTTTCTAACCTAGCTTTCAAAAGCGTTTGCTCTATAATTTTATATATTTGCCGCATTCCATGGTGTTTCGTTTGGGGCAATTCATTGCGATCTCCGAGTGTTTTTAATTTAATACATTGCAGTTGTTCACAGTGATGATCTAGAATTTTCTTTTGTATTTTACAATGTGGTTATAAAATCTAAAGTTGGACTCAAAGATCGAATCGGTTGGAGTAACAAGACGCAACGTGTAAAATGTTTCACGAAACAATTCGCTATTGACAATATGAATCATACGCTTGTGAACGGGAAGGGGGAAGTGACTAGTGTGCACCCCTATATTTGGTTAAGGTGTTCGGATACCCTATACGCCAAATATATTATTCAAAAGCTTCCGCGCTTCGTACGGACGCTGGGAGGGGAGAGCCGGAGGCAACCCCTCCCAGACAGCATTTCAGGCCATGGCCTAACTGAGCATGTGAGTTTGGTAGCCGCATATGATGTAAGGAAAGAAGTTTCAACGGGGCGGGGACATGAATTTTGCCGGAATTTTGTAACTCCATTTTGTCTTTATTTTCTTCATCTACCTGGAGGTAAAGTCCTCCGCCACTTCCTCGCTGGTCATGTCACTTTAGAAGACATTAATCACTCTATATCATTAAAGGCGCTATCCGTGATTTGCTAAATCAGAAAATCGAAAACCTAAATCAGGGTTTTTTGCATGTCTGCAACAAGAAAAGACATCCTAACATACCCTACAAGTGATAATAAAGCCCAAAGCAACCTAATAATGACAAAATCGGATATTTTACTGATTAATGTCCGTACGGATACTTACTACAACACGTAATTGAAGTGTTTTCATATCTTTGAAAACTACTGTTTTCATCCAAATTTTTCATTTGGAAAAAATAAGATTTCCACAGACGCATCCTTCACAGTGGCGGCACCATAGGGGGAACATAGGGAAACGGAGAATGTCCAAAACCTTCGAAACGTTCTCGGTAGATGTTCTACAACAACAACCATCAATCTATAGTGCAAATTTAGAGAACTTAGTATCCTTTTTAATTTTATCGGAAAGCAATGCTTATGCCAAGTGAAAGGTGGTGGATTAGGACTGATGTCATCGCACCGAACTAGCATGACCAGCGCTAATGTAGATTTTGTTCCGAGTGCCTAGAAATTGCATGAAACCGACATTTCGGATTCAGAATCGTTTTCAAATAGTTAGAAAACCCGGGTAGAAAACGCGGATTAAATGTATATCTTACTGTGTCTAAATATCGTTTCATATCGTTTCATTTATAACAGTCCAGCTTATGCCGCCATTTATTCTAACTAAACTTTGCGCCTCCATTATATGTTTATGGATACTTGCAAAATAGTGCTCATTCACAAAAAATAAGACCGAAATCCTGTCTAATTTCCGTATGATTGCTTAGCTAGTACTATTGGGAAATTGAATCAAGCGCTTGCTGAAAGATTTTGCGAAATATGCTATATTCAACACGGTTCATTGACATATAAAGTTACAAAAAGTTTAGACATTTCTGCATGTGTATAGAGCCGTGGCCAAAAATAGTTCACGAAATTTGGACTTTACACCCTTCGACTTGGAACTTGTGTTCTGAAGCGCTAATTTTATTTACATCCCGAAAAGGCTGAAAACCACTGTTTATATGCAATTTTATGTTTAGAATTTATATTAATCACTATTCGGTATAGCGTATCTGAAAACTGAACCCCAATTACTTTTCGTTTAAGAAAGTTATTTTCCAGGGCGATCCCCTTTCTCCACTGATTTTTATTCCTGGTTTTGATCCATCAAGACCTCGTCGCCATTTGTGATTGTTGTTCCGACCTGAATGATATCAAATTCATTACTTAACCATTTGCCGATGATTTCTACCCGATTACTATAGACATTGTAGGAAGACATACTGTTACTAAACATTATGTGATGCAGGACTTTCTAATTCTTTTCTATAGTCAAGCTCTCCAACCTCAACATTACAGCTAATATATTTATATTACACTTCTCAAAACAATGCCATCAAATTTATTAAATGCTTAATTTCAGGTAATAACATGTCTCTCAGAGAAGAGTCATGACAGGTGTGAATAAAAGTTCATATAAACATAAAATACCAAATTGCAAGTTCAACTCCATAGGACATATTATAGTTCAATTTATATAGAGCATTGTAGTCTCTGGCCCGAATTAATAGTGATGTTACGTTCTGTGGTGTAACATGGTGGGGCGGACTAGATCAAAGGAGAGCTACTCACTTTTGGATTTATGTTATGTTATTCAGTTAATTCTCCTGAACCTGCAATCACAAACTCAATGTCCACATGACCACTTCATACTCTCAACACCTTCAACCGCGTCTGGAAATCGCTTAGGGAGAGAAGGGCGCTATTCCGCATTTATTCAATCACAGACGATGGCGCCAAAGCCTCCTCGTGACATCACCCCCCGCTCCGCTAAGCGAGATCCACCGAGATTTTCATACATGAGCATAACATTTCGTAAAAGTAATAAGAAAGATCAAGAAAACTACAAAAATGGCAAGTGTAAAAGGTATACAGGTACAACAGAAATATACACCAATTTATAAAGATTAACAATGATTTCCCCTCAGTTACAGTGACTATGACAGCCAGTGAGTAATGGTGTTCCACCCAGGCTCTCACATGTATAGAAGCTTTCAGTCATACATAAAGGCCAAAACAGCTGAACAGGGCATCCCTGACTCACATGTGGTATCAGGCACAATGAATTTGGAATGCAACTATACAGTTTACATGAAAAAAAAAGAGAATTCCCAAAAAGGTGGTAAATTACCTCCAAATACACAATCAAGCAAAAAGTATGACACTGCAGGACCCCATCCCATATTTGGAAATTTGGCAAAGCTAAAACATGATTCCAATCACCCTCATGCATGATAAAACAGAAAAATACATGTACCCACTGCTAAATTTGGTAGCACAAATCCTGGGCTGGCTCACGGTTTCACAGTTAACTCAATTAAGGAAACCGGTTGAACAACTTTCATGCAACCATACATGAATCCATATACAAGGGTTATACATAACTGGAAGAGATTTAAAGGTATTGTTGTACTTCACGCTGAATGTTTTTACATACAAAAGAGAGTATGTAACATTGTCCCCAAAGATTACGCTTTGTACCCTTTCATGTTTGCCGCGTAGATGTTTTTGGCTGCGTACAACTTCAAGGTACTGCACGTGTTCATGATGAAAGCGACTCAGACAGTGCGGTGCATGCAGCTGCAGATGTTCAACATAAAACAACAAAATATGGATGGTATTTTAAAAACTTTTTCGAGAGTTTTGGTAGCTTATTGGCTGGTACAATTTAGGAAGAATAATCATACTTAGTAATGATGACTATGTAATGATAAAATCTTATTCTTTCAATCATGCTTAGATCAAATTTTTATGCTTTTGGACTCATGTTGGCTTAATTTTAAACAATGCCAAAATTTAAACAAGAGTCTCGTTTGCCTTAACCCAGCCGACAGGACTTTGTTATTTTGTCTCTCCTGACCTTTACCAGTTGGGTAGGGGCACTGGTACTTTCATGCCATTTTTAAAAGTTAATGGAAATTACAGAGTCAAGGTTTATAACATAATTGAACTCGAAGCCGAGTGGCGCTCGCTTGGAGGGCGAGGGGTGATGTGGCGATGAGAGCTTCCGCTCATGGAAGCGGTCGAAGCGCCCCCTTGTGCCAAGCCAGTTTCACTCGAGGGTATCACACACTTGAGAAGAGTTTCGATCATGGCTTTTCATTGAGTGTAGTTGACAGACGTTACTCTGCGACTAAATAAGACTTGTTTGATACAAAAGCGAGTTGCTCCACCTATCATCCCACATTTGATTAAGTTTCCCACAGGCGAAAGAACCCACGCCACAGTGGGCATAGACTAAAGGGTGCACCTGCGTTAGTACATGCATAGTTTCGGTTTGCTGGCGACGAGTGGTGCCATTGGATGTCGACTTACTTTATAACTGAAGAGAAGAAATAGACGTAGACGCATCTTTCATTGCACAGTGTGGCCGTCCTGTCTGTTTTATTACTGCCAATGGACTCCAGGAAGGATAACTGAAGCCGTGGCAGAATCCGATTGCCACACACGATGTCCTTACGTCGTAACAAAGTACAAATATTAGTGTGATGCGCCCTAAAAGTCCCGTCAAGTTGCGTTACAAACCTATACTTATTTACAACATTAAGTAAAGATCCCTGCATCTGCCGTCATATCATTCCATGTTTGTTAAATTACGAGAATCATGGTAAGTGAGTTGCCTTCACCTCATAAAATTTTGATGTAACATTTTTTTCAAATATGTCATATGCTTACACATATTATGTGTAACTTCGAATGTCGACAGTATAGTGACGATGAATAAAAAAAAATCGGTTACATGTCCTTCCGTAAAAAAGTAGGCACAAGCTCGGGCAAGTGGGTATTTAAATTGGGATTGCGGGTCCCTTCAAACTGGTTTATGTAATTGGG